>CM053783.1:406400426-406578149 GCA_028749045.1 Cupressus sempervirens | reverse complement strand
CGTATCCACCCTCTACCTTTTTCTATTCTCTCTCTCCCTATCTCTCCCACCATACCCTACTACTATCTCTATTCTCTCTCTCTCTACTTATCCCACCCCTACTCTCTCTCTCTCCCATATCCCACCCTCTCCCATCCCCTATGCTCTCTCACTCTACCACCCCTACTCTCTCTCTCTCTCTATATATATATATTTCCCTTCTGATCTCTTTGTATCCCAAACTCTCTCAATTGTTACTCTCTGTCACTATCTCTCACTCTCTCTATCCCACCCTCTTCCATCCATACTTTCTCCCTCTCACGTTATCTCGCTATCCTCTCTCCCTCTCCAACCCCCCACTCTCTGTAACTCTCTCTTACTGCCTACACTCTCTCTCTCCACCTATCACACCCTCTCTCACCCCCTACTATTTCTCACACATACACATACTAACTCTCCCATCCTCTCCCATCCCTACTCTCTTTCCCTCTCCCATGCATACTCTCTCAATCCCACCCTCTCTCATCCCTACTCTCTCTCCTTCTCTCCCTCTCATTCCCATCCCTACTCTCTCTCTATCCCAACCTCACTCATCCCTACTCTCTCTCACTCTCTATTCCACCCTCTCTCTTACCTACTCTCTCTATCTCTCTCTCGCTCTCTCTCTTCCTCCCTCACTATCACAACCTCTCTTAACCCTTACTCACTCACTCTCACCCACTCCAATCCCTACTCTCTCCACCTCTCTAACACCCTTTCTCATCCCATACTCTCTTCTCTCTCTCAATCTATTCCTCTCCATCTCTCTCCCTATCCCACCCTCCTTCTCTCTCTCTTTTCCTATCCCAATATCTCTCCCTCTCCTTCTCTCTCCCCTTCCCTCTCTCTACTCCCTCCCCCTCTCCCTCTCTCTCTCTCTCTATACCACCCTCTCTCTCTCTCCCACCCTCTCCCATCCTCTACCTCTCAGGTCCCTACTTTCTCTCCCCTCTCCCACCCACTACTTTGTCCCTCTATCACACTCTCTCCGTAGTTCAATACTCTCCCTCTCCCATTCCCTACTCTCTCTCTCCATTCTCTATCCCTCTATCCCTATCCCACATTATCCCATCCACTATGCTCTCTCTATCCCACCCTCTTGCATATCCTAATATCTCTCTCTCCCTCTCTTTCCCCCCAATCCCACCCCCTATATTCTCTCTCTCTCTCTCTCGCATCTCTCTCTCTCTCTCTCTCTCTCTCTCTCTCTCTCTCTCTCTCTCTCTCTCTCTCTCTCCCCCTCTCCCCCTATCCTGCCCTTCTCATCCCCTACTCTCTCTCTGATACACCACACTCACACTCCTACCCTCTCCCATCCCCTACTCTCTCCCTCTCCAACCCCTGCTCTCTCTGTCTCCCTCCCTCGCTATCCCAACCTCTCCCAACCCCTATTCTCTTTCTCTCTTTCTTTATCTCTCTCTCCCTATCCTACCCCTCTCTCGCTCTCTCTCTATCTCAACCTCTCCCAACCTCTCCCATTCCCTACTCACTCTCCATATCTATCCCCACCCTCTCCCATCCCCAATATTCTCTCTTCTCTTTCTCATCAACTCTCTCTATCCCACCCTTTCTCTTCCCCTCTTTGTCTCTCTCTCCCTTATCTCAATCTCATCTCTCCCCGCCCTCCCTCTCTCTCTCATCCTCTCTGGTCCCCTACTCTCTCTCCACTCTCCCACCCTCTACTCTCTTTCTCCTCCATCACAACCTCTCCCCAATCCCTATAGTCTCTCTCTCCCATTCCCTACTCTCTCTATCTCCATTTCTTCATCCCTATATCCCTATCCCAACCTTCTCCATCCCCTATGCTCTCTCCCACCCTCATCCCTCACCCATCACCTAATCTCTCTCTCTATCTCCCATCCCACCCCCTATCTTATCCCTCTCCCATTCTCTCTCTCCCTCTCCCATCCCCTACTTCTCTCTCTCACACTCAATCTCCCACCTCTACAATCGCCTACTCTCTCCCAAGCCTACTCTTTCTTTATCTCTCCCAATCTATCTATCCCACCCTCTCTCATCCCTCATGTCTCTCTATCTCTCTCACTCTTGCTCTTTCTCTCTCTATCCCACCTTCTCTCACCTCTCTCACTCTCTCTATCCCATCCCTACTATCTCACTTTACCAATCCCTAACCTCTCTCTCTCTCCTCTCTCTCTCTCTCTCTCCCTCCCTCCCTATGCCACCTTCTTCCTTCACCTATGCTCTCTCTATTCCACCCTCTCCCATCTCCTAATATCTCTCTCTCTCCCTCTCATCACCTAATCTCTCTCCCCATCCCCACCCTCTCTAATCCCCTACTCTCTCTTTGTCATACACACACTCACTCTCCCACCCTCTCTGACCCTCTCCCATCTCCTACTCCTTACTCTCCCTCTCCCTTTCCCACCCATAGTCTCTCTCTCTCCCTATCCCACCCTCCACCTTCCCCTACTCTCTCTCTCTCTCCATCTCTCTCCCACCCATCCCCTACTCTCTCTTTCTCTCTCTCTCTCTCCCCCCTATCCCACTCTCTCTCACACACCAACACACCACATGCACTCCCATCCCTACTCTCTATCTCTCTCTCTCTCCCTCTTGCTCTCTCTTTATCCCCACCCTTTCTCATCCCTACTCTCTCTATCCCCACCCTCTCTCATCCCTACTTTCTCCCTCTCCCATTCTCTCTCTCCCTCTCTAACCCCCTACTATCTCTTTCTCTCATCACCTACTCTCTACCCCTAACCCACACTCTCTCATCCCCTACTCTCTCACACTCACTTGCTCTCCCATCCACCTTTCTCTCTTCTTGTCCTACCCCTACTCTCCCTATCAAACCATCTCTCATCGTTGACTCTCTCTCTTCTTTCTCTCTCCCATCCCCTACTCTCTCCCTCACTCTTTGTCTTTCTTTCTCCCTATCCCACCCTCTCCCATCCCTACTCTCTCTCTCTCTCCCCCTCCCTCCTTACCACCCTCTCCCATCCTCTACTATCTCTCTCTCCCCACCCCCTAATTTGTCTATCTCTCTCCCTCCTTCCCTTTGTCTCTCTCCCCATCACACCCTCTCTCTCTATCTCTCTCTTTCACTCCCTCTCACTCTCCCTATCACCACCCCACTACTTCCCCCTACTCTCTCTCCCTCTCTCATTCTTTCCCCACCCATCCCCTACTCTCTCTCTATAACTCTTTCACCTCCTCCCCCTCTATTACAATCTCTCTCTCTCTCTCTCTCTCTCTCTCTCTCTCTCTCTCCTCCCTCCCTCTCTCCACCTCTTACCCACTCTCTCCCAACCTCTCCCATCCCCTACTCTCTCTCTCCTACCCTCTCCCATCCCCTACTCTTTCTCTTTCCCCTCCCTCTCCTACTCTCTCTCTCTCTTTATCTATATCCAACCCTCTCATCCCTACTCTTTTTCTTTCTCTGTCCCTTGCTATCCCAACCTCTCCCATCCCATACTTTCTCTCTCTCACTCTCCCTCTCCCTCTCCTCTCCCTCTCCCTCTCTCTCCTTCCTTTTCTCTCTCTATTCCTCCCTCCCTCTCTCTCTCCAACCCTCTCTCATCCCCTACTCTCCTCTCTTCCTCCCTTTCCATCTCTCTCTTTGTCCCTCTCCCATCTCTCTCTCTCTCTCTCTCTCTCTCTCTCTCACACACACACACACACACACACACACACACACACACACACACACCACATTTCCTACTCTCTTTCTTTCTCAATTTATCTATCCCTCTCTCCCTATCCCACCTTCTCCATCCCCTATTCTCTCTCTATCCCACCCTCACCCATCTACTAATCTCTTCCTCCCTCTCCCAACCCTCCTCTCTCCCTCCCTCTTCCCCATCTCTCTCTCACTATCTCTCTCCCCCCATCCTACCCTCATCCATTCCCTACTCTCTCTCTCTCTCTCTCACACACACACACACACACACACACACACACAGACTCTTCCCACCTCCTCCTGCCTACTCTCTCCTCCACATCTACTCTTTCTATCCCACCCTCTTCCATCCCTACTCTCTCTCTCCATTTCATTGTCCCCTCTTTCCCTATACCACTTTCTCCCATCCCTATGCTCTCTATCCTAGCCTCTCCCATCTCCTAATCTCTCTCTCTCCCTCTCCCACCTCATACTCTCTCTCTCTCCTACCCCTTCCCCACCCCATACTCTCTCTCTCTCTCCCTATCCTGCCATCTCCCATACCCTACTCTCTCTCTTACACATACACATACTTGGTCTCCCACCCTCTCCCATCCCCCTACTCTATATCTCCCTCTCCAACCCCTACTCTCTCCTCCCATCGCTTACTCTCTCCTCTTTTTCTTTTTGTCTCTCTCTCTCTCCCTATCCCACCCTCTCTCACTCTCTCTATCACATCCTCTCCCATACATTCTCTCTCTCTCTCTCTCTCTCTCTCTCTCTCTCTCTCTCTCTCTCTCTCTCTCTCTCTCTCTCTCTCTCTCTCTCTCTCTCTCAAATTCCCTTCTATCTTTCTCCATTTATCTATCCCTCTCTCCCTATCCCACCTTCACCTATCCCCTACACTCTCTCTATTACACTACTCCCATCCCTGATCTTCTCTCTCTCTCTCTCTCTCTCTCTCTTTCTCCCTCTGACACCCTCTACTATCTCTCTCCCTCTATCCCGTGCCCTACTCCCCCTCTCACACACACATGCACACTTACTCTCCCACCCTCTCCCATCCCTGATTCTCTCTCCCACTCCCAACCCTACTCTCTCTCTATCTCTCTCCCCATCCCACCCTCTCTATCTCATCCCTGCTCTCTCTCCCTCCCTCCCTCACTATCCCAACCTCTCCTATCCCCTACTTTCTCTCTCTATCTCTCTCTCCCTATACCACCCTCTCTTACTCTCTCTATCCCACCCTCTCCCATCCCTACTCTCTCACTATCCCTCCCACCCTCTCTTGTCCCCTACTCTCTCCCACCTCCTACTCTCTCCCTCTATCCCTCTCTCTCTCACTCTCTCTCTATCCCTACCCTACACTCTCCCATCCCCTACTCTCTCTCCCTCTATCTCCCTCTCTCTCCCCCCCCTCCCTCTCCCTATCCCACCCTCTCTCTATTTCTCTCTCTATCACCTCTCTATCTCTCTCCCTTGACCATTGTAAGCACATAAAGAGGATCAAGAAAAAATGTTTAGAAGAGGAATTGGATCTAGAATCCAATGCTAGATATAATGTCCATGTTGTAAGGAAAAGAGACATTAGGTGTGTTATAAACCTGATTGTGTACCTTTATTATTTTATGCACAATTACTAGGGAGAATAAGGATAAGATAGTCTAGAAGGTTACATAATGATTGTTTATTGATTAAAACCTTCTTAGAATCCTAGGTAGGGTCTAGGATAAGAGTTAGAAAAATTTGGAGACATTTGACAAATTTTTGAAAAAAATTTGTCAATGTTGCATAATGCAACTTTTCGTGCAAAAACACCACTTTTGAATCCCAAATTTCACAACCACCTTTATCAGTTGGAACTATTTGAGAATGACATAAATAAGGTTGATAAACCTTTCTCAATACTAAAGAGAAGAATTGTAATCATTGTTTTGAATCAATAAAATTTTGTTGTTTTCCTATTAAAATTGTTTAAGAGACTACTTGTAGGGAATTGTATGGATCCACATTTAATTCTAAAAGATAGGAAAAGCTAAAGAATGTTCTTATGAAGGATTTTCATCTAGTTTGAGGCTTCAAGGACATATTGGTTAAGAGAAATCAATTTTTGATTTTTTTTGGACACAGGGAGGCCCAAACTAGGGTTTAGAGAGAAAAATTCTATTTCATAGAGATTCCATCGAGGGAAAATGATAAGCCTCAATGGAAAGAAGGGGGAGAGGATGTAAATTAATATTTTTTGGGTCATAGAATAGGAAGAAAAAGATGTTGGGAGGAAAAAACTAAATCCTCTAGACAAGCATCTAAATGTGATTCTCTAGTTTTGGGTTGTTAAGGCACAACTTGGCCTAGGAGTGGAACAGGACCATAAGAACTTGGACATAGATGTTTTATCAGATCCCTAAAGTATTCCAATAGGTTTGGTTGGAAGATGTTTTGAAATTCAAGTGTACTATCTTTGGAAAAGAGACCTAATTAGCCCTATTTGGCCTAGGAGAGTTTTGCAAACAACTTGAGTTGGAAGATTGGTCAACAGTCCCTCACTTGATAGAGGTTGTTGATTTAAGGGTTGGAATTTTTGAAGGTGTTTAAGACTTTTTTCAGTGGAATTCCAAGAATTTTTCTGTCACAAATCATTAGTTTCTCTTTGGAGGGACTTGTGTGTGAAAACATTTGAAGCTACGTATAAGGTTGGAGGAAGCCTTATTTCATCCCTAAAAACCTTGACTATAATTTTCTATCTTTCTAGGCCTAAAGGAGGTGTCTTAGACTTTGAATTTGATATAGTCTAAGGAGAGTGGGTATTAAGAATAACATAATGGAGACTGATTTTATATGGTTGTTAAACATTTATGAAACTATAAGGGAGACACTTTTTGGTATATCGAAGGGGACTCTACTATAGGTGGTACAAGACGAACTTAGTAGATTTTTGGAGAGAGATAAGTTACAACCATGTCAGATGGTGGAGAAGAAAATGAAAATGAACTTCGTAATAGAATGAAAAAAGCTAAACTACTGAGAGTAGTGAAAGAGCATGATTCTAAGAGGATGCAAATGAAGATAGAGATGGAAAAAATAAAAGAACAAGTCAAGAAAGGACTCAATGGTAACTTTAAAATTGAGAAGGATTGAAATGATGAAGAAACCCCTTGGTAGGAGGAAGAAGAAGAGATCCCTATAAAGTAGAGGTTGTTCCTTAGAGTTTTAAATCAATGGAGAGAAGGACCATGGATACTAAAATTGATCTTCCTATCTATAGTGGGAAGATGGATCTAGAAAAAGTGATGGATTGGATTGATGCACAAACTAGTTTCTTTAACTGTGATGAAATACCAAAGCATCAGAAAGTGAAAATAGAAAAATCCAAGTTGAAGGGGGTCTACCTTAACTTGATGGAACTTCACTTAAGTAGAAAATGTGAGGATGGACAAAAACCAAATCAGTACATGCTAGAAGATGATGACCTTGATAAAGGAAGCCTATGTGCCTGAGGAAGATGAGATTCTACTTCACAAAAAGAGGCAGTGTATGAGACAAAAGGAGATGAATGTCGCTACTTACATTGAAGAGTTCCAAAAACTCACTATGAAGTCAAAATTGGTGGAACTGGAGTGTGTCAAACTTGCTAGGTATATGCAAGGGTTGAGGATGAATATCCAAGATGAAACAAGTCTTTATTCTCCTCACACAATCCAAAAAAATTTCAAATTGCATTGAAAGTGGAAGAAAAGCTTAAGAGGAAACAAGACCAAGGAGGGAGAGGAAAAAATATAAGAGATTTTAAAAATAGAGGACGAGTAACAAATAGTGGCAAAGGAAAAACTCCTAGAGACTATGGAGAGACCAGTCAAGAAAATTCCTTTGCTGAGAACAATTCTAGAGAATCCATAGGCAAAGAAGAGGAGACACAAGGGGAAGATTTGGAGTAAGATCATCAGAAGCTCCAAGATGTTATAGATGTAACCAACAAGGGCACTTGGCATCTAAGTGTCCTACAAAAGCAAAGAATTAGACAGATATAAGAGCAAACCTAGTCAAGGAAGAGGATAGTCAAGAAGAGGAAAACCATAGATATTATATAGCACCTAAGAAGGGAGAAGCCCATATGATGACAAGCACACATTTGAATGCACCAAGCACACATGAACCACCTCAGAGGACTAATTTGTTTAGAACCATATGAAAGTATGGTTACAAAGTTTGAAGGATGTTGACTAATAGTGGATCTACTAATAACTTAGTATTTGAGGCGATAGCAAAGAAGTTAAAATTGAGGAGGGTACCACATCCAAACCTGTATAAGGTGTCTTGAATCATAATAAAAAAGGAAACCATCAAAGAGGAGAAAATTTGGGTAGAATTCTAGATTGGAAAGTATAAGAACAAAGTTCACTATGATGTTGCACCTATGGATGCCTTTCATTTACTATTAGGGAGACCATGGAAATATGATGTAGATGTTAGGATTAACCTTAGATAGAAATAATAGTTATATGCAAATATAACTAATAATAGAAAATAATAGATCACATAGAAGAGAACATAAGACACCAGGATTTAACATGGTTCACCCAATCCCTAGGCTACATCCACCAATAGAATGTCCAATATTATTATTATCGATTGATTACAAGCTGATTACAAACTGTAATTCCCAACACCTCAATACTATCACAAGAATTAATTTTCACATCACACATTATGAAAATCCCTAACCTTAAGCCTTTTTATACAATCCTTTTACCTCTTACAAAATTAGGGCTAGAGTAATATAAAAATAGTAGTTGACACCTTTTACAATATAAGGTCATTTTTGGCTTTAGGGGCATTGCTCCCAAAAATCCCTATGGGGACATTTGCCCTTAACACCAACTTGTACTACAATAGGGAGCGCACCTTGGGTACTACCCAACATCCTATAGGGGTATTGCCCCCTGACCTTGTCTTTGGGGCACTAGCCCAAAACCCCTGTAAAAATAATATGGGGAGTAAATTACACTAAATAAACTTTTGAATTTGTTTAGGCTCCACATCACAACAATCTCCCACTTGGATACAAATCAAACTCCACACCAATAAGCTCCCACTTGGAGATTGATCATAGCACCACTAAACCTGTAGCTCCCACTAGAATATATCAATCCGCCCTAGACTCTATTGTTCTTTTATTTTGTTTAGCCTAGAAGACCAATAGAAGTTGAAGAGGAGTTCAACTTCTCCCTGGTTACTACCTTGGTAAACATATCTGCTAGATTATCATTTGTATATATCTTCTCTAGTTTTAAGTATCCATCATCCAAAACTGATCAAATGAAATGATAGCGTAATTGTATGTTCTCAATCTTTGAATGTAGAGCTTAATTCTTTGCAAGATGAATGGCACTCTGGCTATCTATGAACAAATAGTTATCCCTCTATAGATGTTCCAACTCTTCCATGAAGAACTGAAGCCATATCATCTCCTTGGTTGCCTCTATAGCAGCAACATACTCTACCTATGTAGTGGATAAATAATTAATCTTCTACAATCTAGAAAAACCCAACTCATGGCTGCCTTGACATAGTAAATACATAATCTATAGTAATTCACCCAATGTCAATATCCCCTACAAAATTTGGGTCAACATATCCCTATAAATCAATAGTAGAACTCCCAAAATGTAGATACTTGCTAGATGTTCCTCCTAAATATCTAAGAATCCATTTAATTGCATTTGAGTGCTCAATTCCTATGTGACTCATATACTTGCTAACAACTCTCACTACATGTGTAATATTTGTCCTAGTAGATACCATAGCATACATCAAGCTTCCTATGGATGAAGAATAAGGTACCTTAGACATCTTATCCTTCTCTTCTTGTCTCTTGGGATACATCTCCTTATTCAACTTCAAATGACTAGGTAAAGGTTTGTTGACATCTTTAGCATTCTCCATAGAGAAACATTGCAACAGCACCTCAATATAATCAGCTCAAGATAAAGTAACTTTTTTTTTCCTATGTCTACAAATATTCATACCAAGGATTTGTTTTGCTGACCCCAAATCCTTCATAGAAAGTGCATGTGCTAACTAGTATTTCAAACCCTTAATGTGATCCATGTTAGACCCGACTACAAAGCATATTATCAACATATAAACATTAAATAATTTAGTTGTCATCATCCAACCTCTTAAAATAAATAAAATGATCTTAATGACACCTATTGTATCCATGCCTATGCATACACCTGTCAAATTTTAGATACCATTGTTGAGGTGCTTTCCTCAAGCCCTATAGACTTTTCTTCAATCTGCATACTAAGTTCTCCTTACCTTTGACCTCAAATCCTTGTGGCTATGCCACATATATCTATTCATCCAAATAACCATGAAGGAAGGTTGTTTTAAGATTGAGCTACTCCGAATGAAAATCTTCGTTAGCCACAATACTTAAAAAAATACAAATAGAAGTCATTTTAATAACAAGAGAAAAAATCTCAACAAAATCAATGATTTTTCTCTATGCAAATCCTTTTACAACTAACTTGGCTTTAAATCTTTTCGTACCTCCAACCTCTTGTTTCAACCTATAAACTCACTTATTCTTTAAAGCCCTTTTACCTATAGGAAACTTGCATAAATCCGAACTCTTATTTTTCAACAAAGAGTCCATTTCTTCTTTCATTGTAGACTTCCACTAAATCTTTGTATCTACCTACATAGCTTCATCATTATATTCAAGTTCACCAGCAACAATAAGTAAAATAGAATACTAGGATGGGTAAAATCTTTCTGGATGTCTACTTAGCCTTGTTGACTATCTAACATTCATTGGGGTGTGTGATATTTGTTATTGTGGTTTTTACACATCACAAGGAATTGCTAGAACCTCATATTTTGGAGTATCATCCAACACTACATAATCATTTTCTTTCTTCTAATGTTGTTACAACATATCTTTATACAACACTTTCTCATTGAATATGACATCCCTGCTTCTTACAATTTTACGATTTTTAAAATCCCAAAGCCTATAACCAAATTCATTAATGTCATATTCAAAAAATACACATTTCTTTAACTTATCTTCCAAATTGGTTCTATTTTTAGAATCTATATGACCAAATGCATCACAACCAAAGGTTTTGACAAAAGAATAACTCACCTTCTTACCAGTCCATGCTTCCTCTGAAATACCATAGCCCAAAGGAGTAGAGGGACCTCTATTAATCAAATATACAATAGTATTGACATCCTCCACCTACATGTTTAAGGGAAACCTAGCATGCAACATTAGGGTTCTTGCATGCTCCATTATAGTCCTGTTCGTTCATTCAGCCACTCCATTTTCTTGTGAAGTCCTTGGAACAATTTTCTATCTAAAAATACCATTAATGATTAAATAATCTTCAAATTCATGATTGCAATACTCACCATTATTTTTAGACCAGAGACATTTTAATTTCTTTCTAGTCTCATTTTCAACCAAGCATTTGCATTTCTTAAAAGATTAAAATACATCAAATTTCTTTCTAAGGAAATAAACCCACACTTTTCTAGTTGCATCATCAATAAATGTAACATAATAATGAGATTCACCAAGGGAAGATACCAGAGGGAGTCCCTATACATTTTTATGCATAAGCTCTAATCTCTCACTTTTCTTTTCATTCCTAATCTTCACAAAACTCACTTTCTTGTGTTTTCCATACACACAAATTTCATAGAAATCCATATTAACACATTTTAGACCTAGTAAAACTTTTTTTAAATGAATTACTTTTATATATTTCTCACTCATGTGCCCAATTTTGTTCTACCATAGCATTGTATCAGAATCTATAACAACAATTTGTTCTCCTTGCTCAATTGTAGCAATAGTTCATGAACATTTCTTTTTCTCTAAAATAATTAAAGTAGAAGGAACAATATGACCTGTACAAAGATATAAGCAAGGCATTTTTTAGTGGCTAATATTTGCCAAATGGAAATTTTTTTAATTTTTTGGCTAGTAATTTGGCTAATAATTTAAGATTTAATGAAATCTAAATCACCACACTTTTATAAAATTTAGTTCTAAAATATTTAAAATCCCTCAATAATTTGTTTTATTAAAAAGTTTAAACTCAAAGATTCACCACAGTATTTGATACATGATTAGATTTGATTAACCTAAATATTATATATTATATAATAAATTAAAATTAATTAACCTATTATTATCATAATTATTAGTTACTTTAGGGATATACCATCAATATTTAGTTTTCACTATTGATTTAAATATAATGTAATGATCCTCATAATATTCCATGAGGTAAAAAATGTTCAATATTGATTTGTACTATTCTATAGTGATTAAAGAATTTTCTATTATTATTGAGATTTGCCAATGGCTTTTACACAAATATTATGATTCCAAAATAATAGCCAATATAAATAATATTTAGAATTAAAAAGTTGAGAGATTCGCTAATAGAAATAATTTTATTTTTCAGAATAATGAAATATTTTCCAATATTTTAAATCTTTTTCTAGAGGGGGGTTTCTTAAAGTTTACTTTGGATATAAGGTGCCTACTTTCACACCATTTTCTACTACAAGGGAAGCTTTTGAAACCTTCCAATTTTTATCATTAAAATTTACTACACAACCCTCATCACTGAGTTTCTTTGCTAAAATTAAATTCCTACTCAGCCTTGGAATATGTCTTACCTCATGTACTAGCCAATGATTTTGATTCTACAATTTAATCTTAACTTCTCCCTTTCCAACAATCTGATAGGGTTCATTATCCCCCAAATAAACAATCCCAAAATTCTCTTGGACATAATCAATGAAATAACATTTATGAGGTGTAGCATAAAATAAAGCACATGAATTTAGCTTATGAATCATCAACACTTTCTCAAGACAAGAGAAAAGCTTCCTCTTTGGATTTGCTACTTACCACATTTGCCTTCTTGATCCCTTCTGGTTTATCTCCTTCATTACTCTTTTGAGTCCAAAAATCTTCCTTCTTATGCCCTATTGTACCACAATACCAACAATCTCTTGGTCCTCTAGATTGAGACCTCTTCCCCTTTGACTTTCGTCTTAGTTTCCCATTATTTTTGGAATTATTTCCTCTCTCAGTCATTCTTCCTCTACTTTGTGTATTCAAAACACTTCCTGATGTAGATCCACTTGAGGATTTCCTAGAAGTTTTGTCACTCAAAATAACACTAATCATGTCATCATATTTTAGTATATTAGATCTAGAAACAAAATTACTCACAACCATTACGAAGCCATTCCAACTTTTAGGAAAAGAACACAAAATTAAGAGATCCCTAATTTCTTCATCAAAATTGATACCCTTAGAAGATAACTAGCTAGTTACTGTATTAAACTCATTTAAATGATTTACAATAGATTCACTTTTTCCATCTTTATATTAAATAAACACTTTGTGAGAAATACCTTATTTGAAGCGAACGGCTTTTCATTTAATTTGACTAGGGTTTCCATCAACTCTTCTATCACCTTCACTTTTGTAATGTTAAATGTCATCAATGGTGACATGCATAACCAAATTCTTCTAGTTGCCTTTCTATCTAAAAGATGCTAGTCATCATTTGACATAGATCCTTGATTCTTGGTTTTTCCTCCCA
Organism: Cupressus sempervirens; assembly: GCA_028749045.1. Classification (NCBI taxonomy): domain Eukaryota; kingdom Viridiplantae; phylum Streptophyta; class Pinopsida; order Cupressales; family Cupressaceae; genus Cupressus; species Cupressus sempervirens. The sequence goes on along the minus strand of CM053783.1, from coordinate 406,564,871 downwards.
ATGGCTTTCATAAATCCTTCTAATAGAGATAGTCATCCATTTACATCTTCCATAACTAAAATTTCTACCCATTAAACTTGCCAACCCTCATCTTATCCTTGTCTTCCATTGTTCCCACTCAATTGTGAGACTCTCTCTCAATTATGAGACCTTCCTACAAAGGATTGCTAAAAGAAAAATATGATTATTTTTAGGCTCTAATAACACTTGTTAGGATTACCCTTAGATAGAAATAACAGTTACATGGAAATATAACAAATACCAAAAAATAATAGATTGCATAGAAGAGAACATAAAACATCATGATTTAATGTGGTTCACCCAATCCTTGGGCTACATGCACAAACAAGAAGTCCAATATTATTATTATCTAATGATTACAACCTGATTACAATATGTAATCCCTTATAGCTCAATACTACCACAAGAACCAATTTTTCCATTACACACTTATGAAAATCCCTAACACTAAGCCTTTTTATACAATTTATTTCTTGCTTATAAAATTAGGGCTAGCATAATAGAAAAATAGTAGCTGATTCTTTTTACAATATAATGACATATTTGGCTATAGGGGAAATGGTGTTGCCCCTTGACCCCACCTTGTATTGCAATAGGGAGTGCACCTAGGGTGTTGCCGCTTGACCCCATCTTAGGGGAGCTATCCCCAAACCCCTATGGAAATAATACGGTGAGAAAATCATGCCAAATAAAACTCTAAGTCTTATAAGGCTCCACATCACAACAGAGAAGGCACACCATGATGGTAAGATTAACAATTACACCATTAACCATAGGGGTGAAAAGGTAATTCTTTTACCATTCCTAGATTTTTCAGAAGAATAGAAAGATTCAAAAAAATTATTGTTAGATGGGAAAGAATTTCTAAAAGTTGTGAAATAGAAAAAGCCTCCATGCTATGCTCTAGTCATTCTTCCTAAGGATGATAGACCTAATAAGGTTGTGAAGGAAGTGAATCCCTCTAGACATGTATTTCCTAAGGAGGTTGTAGACCTACTGGACTAGTATGAGGACATTTTCACCAAATAATTACCAAGTGAGTTGCCCCCAATCAGAGATACAAGTCATAAAAGAGATTTGATCCTAGGAGCAGCTTTGCCTAACAAAGTAGCATATAAGTTAATCCTAAAGAAAAATTAAAAGATGACAAGATAGATACAAGAACACCTAGATAAAGGATTGATCTCACATGGCATTAGTCCTTGTGTAGTACCTTCCTTGTTGGCACCCAAGAAAGAAGGCTTCTAGAGAAATAACTAGAATCATTATTAGATATAGATTCCCTATGCTTAGGATAGAAGACCTATTGGAACAACTAGGGATATAAAAGTACGATTCCAAGATAGACCTAAAAAGTGGTTATCACCAAATAAGGATTAGGGATGGTGATGAATAGAAAAATGCTTTAAAAGCCAATTAAGGCTTGTATGAATGGACAGTGATGCATTTTGGCCTATCAAATGCACCAAGCACATTTATGAGATTAATGAATGAGGTTCTCAAACCATTCCTTGGGAAAATTTTCATAGTATACTTTGATGATATTCTTATTTTTAGTAGGAGTAAGGAGGAAAATATAGAACATCTTGACCTGGTGTTGAAGAGATTGCATGCAAAAAACCTTTTTATAAACTTAGATAAGTGTGTTTTTATGTAGGGAGAACCTTTTTATTTGGTATTTGTGATGTCTAAAGGTAATATATAAATGAATCCTGAGAAGCTAGAAGCCATCTTGAGTTTTCCTTCCCCTAGGACTATGACTGAAGTAAAAAGCTTTCATGGCTTGCTTCTTTTTATAGAAGGTTCATCAAAGGATTCAGTCAATTGTGTGCTCCTATCCTTGAGACAATAAATGGTGGCCAAAAGTGCAAGTTTGAGTGAAACAAAGATGTAGAGGAAGCCTTTGAAATGCTAAAGAAGAAGGTAATGAAGAAACCTATCCTAGTGTTCCCTAATTTTTAAAAAATCTTTACTATTGAATGTGATGCTTCTAACTTGGCTACATGAGCTATCTTGAGTCAAGAAGGGAGGCAAATAGCCCTTTTAAGTGAGAAACTGAATGAAGCCAAGAGAAAATATTTCACTTATGACTTGGAACTATATGCTTTAGTCCAATCATTGAAGAAATGAAGGCACTACCTCCTTCCAAAATAATTTTTTGTTTTCACAGACAACCAAGCATAAGTTTCTTGAATAGCTAGGAGAAAGTAAGCCACAAATACATGAAATGGGTAGAATCCATTCAAGCCTACACATTTTTAATAAAACACAAGAAGGGAGTTATCAATAAGATGGCAGATGGACTAAGGAGGAGAAATCTAGTTGTGCAAGAAATCCAACTCCAAAGTGTAGGGTTCAATACCTTGAAATTCATGAATAAAGATGATAATGAGTTTAAGGACATCTATAAGGTGTATTCTAACTTCTCTAATTGATTCAAAATGTGCTACTATTCATGGAGCATCAACTTTACATTCCAAAATGCTCTATGAGGGAGAACATCATTAGAGAAAAGCATGCAGACAACATGGGGTGCATTTTGGATTGGACAAGACCTTGGAATAGGTGGCAAGGTTCTACTATTTTGTAAAACTTTGGACTAAAGTGAGGAATATTATGGAAACATGTACAATCTATCAGAGGGCTAAGGGTACATCCATTAATGTAGGACTATACCAACCTTTGCCTATTCCTACAATGCTTTGGGAGACTTCCAGCATGGACTTTGTGATAGGACTACCTAGATCACAAAAGGGAAATGATAGAATATATGTTTTAGTGGATATATTTAGTAAAATGGCCCACTTCATCCCTTGTGAAAGAACCAATGATGCATCAATAATTGAAAATTTATTCTTCGAGGAGATTGTTAGAATTCATGGTTTACTTTTAACCATAGTATTAGATAGAGATGTGAAATTCACTAGTCACTTTTGGAGAACCATATGGAAGAAATTGGGAACTAATCTAAGTTTAGCTCTACCTACCATCTAGAAATAGATGGGAAAAAAAAAGTGGTTAAGAAGTCTCTTGGAAACCTACTTAGATGTGTGACAAAGCAATATGGAGACAAGTTGGAGTTAGTCCTACTACAAGATAAGTTTGCATTTAATGACTCTATCAACAAAAGCATAGAGAAGAGCCCTTTTCAAATTGTGTATGGGAAGAATCCAAGAGGTATCCTAGAACTCAAGAAACTATCTTCCAACACTCCAATTAGTACTCATGGAGAGGATTTTACAAAAATCATGAAGGAAATTCGTGAATCAGTAACATTGACACTTGAGAAGAGTGTCCAGAAGTATAAACAGGCTAAGGAAAAACATAGAAGAGATGTTTAGTTGTAGATTTGAGACTTGGTCTAGTCATACTTGAAGAAGGATATGTTACCAAACGGAAATCATACAAAACTACTCATGAAGAAAGTATGAGCTTGTCAAATATTTAAGAAGCATGGAATGAATGCTTATAAGATAGAATTGCCTTGACACCTTGGTATCTCTTCCATATTTAATATTTTTTATCTAACCCCTATAAAGGTGATGTGAATGCAGATTTATAAGTATGGCTTGAAGAACTAGAGAAAGATGTTGTAGGGATACCAGCCCATGAACCAAGAAAACTTGACAAGATCTTGGACACCAAGGTCATCAAACAAACCAGGAAAAATTTATATAGGAAGTATTTGGTTTAATGGAAAGGAAGTCCTAAGGAGGAGTCTATATGAATGGATGAACAAGAGATCTAGAAGCATGGCCTATGTTTGCAAGAGCTTATCTCAAGAGGACTTGAGACCAGTGCACCTAGGGAGTATGGTGCAGGAGCACTTCCAATATCTACCATTGAAAGCACATTAAGAGGATAAAACACAAAGAATTAGGATAGGAATTTGATCTAGAATCCAATACTATAAATAAAGTCCAATTTTTAAGGCAAGGAAACATTAGGTGTGTTATAAACCCAATTGTCTACCTTAGTCATTTTATAGGCAATTTCTAGGTAGAATGAGGATAAGATAGTATAGAAGGTTAAATAATGATTTTTTTTATATTAAAAACTTCTTATAATTGTAGGTAGGTTCTAGAATTAAACTTAGTAATCTTCGAAGACATTTGACAAACTTTTCCAAAAAGTTGTCAAAGTTGTCAATGTTGCATAATGTAACTTTTGTGCAAAAATGCAATTTGAATACCAAAATTCATAACCACCTTTACTAGTTGGAGCTATTTGAGAACAGAATAAACAAGATTGAGAAACCTTTCTCAATAGAGAAGAGAAGAATCTATTGTAACCATTGTTTTCAATAAATAAAATTATGTTGTTTTCCTATTAAAACTATCTAAGAAACTACTTGTATAGAATTGTATGGATTCATATGAAATTTTCAAAGATTGTGAAAGTTGAAGAATGTTACTATGAAGGATTTGCAAGTTTTTTGTGACATCAAAGAATTTTTTTTCAAGAGATCAATTTTTGATTGCTTGCTGGTTGTAGGGAGGCTTGAACTAGGGTTTCGAGAGAAAAATTCTCTTTCCTAAAAATTCCACCATGGGAAAAAGATAAGCCCCAATGGAAAGAAGGGGAAGAGGATGTACATTAATATTGTTTCGGTCATACAAAAAGAAGAAGAAGATTCTAGGAGAAAGCACTAAATCCTCTTGATAGGCATCTAAATATGACTATCTAGTTTTGGGTTTCTGAGGCACAACTTGGTCTAGGGGTGGAATAGAGCCATAGAAACTTGGAAATAGATTTTTTGGTATATCCCCAAAGTATTCTAATAGGATTGGTTGAAAGATGTTTTGAACTTCTTTTACTATATTTGGAGAAGAGACCCAATTAGCCTTATTAGGACTAGGAGAGTTATGTAAACAACTTTAGTTAGGAGATTGGTCAAGAGTCCTAACTTGGTAGGGGTTGTTGATTTAAGGGTTGGAATGTTTGAAGGTGTTTAATAATTTTTATGGTGGAATTACAAGAAGTTTTCCTTCATAAATCCTTAGTTTTTCCTTTATTCTATTTGGAGCTTTATGTGAGTAAGTTGATTTCCGAAGTTCATGGTTGATTTCCAAAGTTCATAGTTGATTTTTTGAAGTACATATTAGAGGGATTTATGTTTGAAACATTTGGAAACTACATGTAAGTTTTAAAAAATCCCTATTTCATCTATAAAAACCTCAACTTGAAGTTTATGTCTTGCTAGACCTCAAGTAAGTTTATTAGACTTTAAATTTGATCTAGTCTAAGAGAGTGGGTATTGGGAATCACATAGTGGAGTTCAGTCTTGTATGGTTGTGAAAAATTTATGAAACTATAAGGGACAAACTTTTGGGTATATAGAAGGAGCCTCTACTCCATTCTCATCCCCTACACTCCCTCTCTCTTACTCTCTTCCTCTCCCATCCCCTACTCGCTCTCTCTCTCTCTCTCTCTCTCTCTCTCTCTCTCTCTCTCTCTCTTGATTTCTCCATCCCTCTCTCCCTATCACACCTTTTCCCATCTCCTAGACTCTCCCCATCCTCTAATCTCTCTCACTCTCTACCCTCTCTCTTTCACTCTTTCCTTCCCTCTCTATTGAAATTTAGGCTTACAAAGTGTGTGTGCACTATAGCTAAGCCTAAATTTTAGAATGATTTACATAGCTTGCATGCCCTATTGTGTGCAAACACAATTGAAAGATTTGGATTCTACCAAGCCTAAGGCTTCAATTTTCCTCGGGGATCCAACTCAAATGTTTGGAGTCTCTAGACTAGTTTCAGACGCATTTTGTAGCAAACATACAAAAAATGAATGATTTTTCTCATGTGCTCTCCTTCAATTTTTTGTGTGGTTGACCATCGATAAAATTGGGTTATGTGACATTGTAGATCTCTATGTTAGCTATTTAACCATATAATTTATTTTGAATATCAACTATTTCAAGCCTTTCAACTATAATTTCTTTTGAATGTATGTCCATTTTCTATCAACAACTGACATGCACTAATTGGGGTATAGATTTTAGCTTGTTCATCGAATTTCGCAACAACTTAGTTTTCTAGAAACTAGACTCCATTTTACACACTTTGAAAAAAAAGAGGTTTTGATTTTAGATTAGTTTTCAATAATTTTTAGGGGAAGGACACATATATTTCATGTTTTTTGGGATGTGTCCCATTGCAAATTTCATTATTAAAAAATACATATTATAAAATTACTCAAAAAATCTAGGATAAACTATATAGTGTTAGGTAACTTTTGACTAGAGTGATTAAAGAATTTTTTTTAAAAGTTAAAATTTTAGGGGGGCCACACTTTGCACTATATTATGTTTTTTTCTGAAAACGCAGTACCACTTTCTGTGGCCCCCTTTTTAGGACCTAAAACTAAACCATTTTGAAAAAAAATTAGCAGTTTCGAAACTAGATTAAAAGGATTGCTACTTTATTTTTTGTCATATCTTTAAATTTTGATCTTTTTGAATTCTTTTTGAAGTTCACAAATGGATAATTTTAGAAAAAAAAACAAAAAAATGGCCACTTATACCCCCTTTTGGCACCACAACTTGGTGCAGTTACCCAAGAACTTATACTAGAAAATTTTTGTACTATTTTATATTTTTATTTTTATTTTTATCAAAGATTTCAAGTAATAGTTTCTAAACTTTTACCTTTAGAACAATTTCTAATGATTTCTAAGTAAAAAAAGGTGCCACATAGTGGCATAGTACTTGCATTTAGTTATGTAGTTAAGTATAGTTTATAAAATAATAACAATCATAATTTTATTTGATTATAAGATATTAGTATTTAGAATGTGTAATTGGCAAGTACTAATAACAACAAATTTAAGAAAAATAATTTAAAGATGATTTTATTATGTGGAGATGTAACATTGGGTATGTAATTACATATGTATAAAATTAAAATATTTTTAAAATAATAATCTATTATATAATCTATTTTTTATTTGAAGACAAAAATTATATTTTATATAGAATAAAATTTAAATATTATAATATCATGAGAGAGAGAGAAGAGAGAGAGAGAGAGAGAGAGAGAGAGAGAGAGAGAGAGAGAGAGAGAGAGAGAGAGAGAGAGAGAGAGAGAGAGAGAGAGAGAGTAATATAAAAATTAGAAGGTTCTATGTTGAAAACTTCTATTATCGAGATAGTAAATTCTACAAAGAAAAAGTTTATAATAAGAAAAAAAAAAATTCGGAATGATTTTTTGTATCCCTTGAGAATTTTCCTTATAAGGCATATTCATTTCAACCAATGATACTTGAGATAAATAACTTTTTTAAAATAGAAAAATAAATAATTTCTAAATTTTAACTATCATAGAAATATGTTTATTTTGAAAAAAAACTTTTAAAAAATCATTATGATTGGTAAAGATCAATTGATTAATAGTCCACAAGTCAATACAATAGTATTTTCTTAAAGGCATAATTAATAAACAAAAATATTTAAGTACTCTAATATTATATCTAACTAATTTTAATATTTCTATTAATTTCTAAAATTGATTAAGTTTCAATACTTTTTCTAAAGTTTTCTAATATTACACTCCTTAAAAACATAAATGTATAATAATAATAAAAATTGAACCTAAGGAAATATTAAACATTAAAAAATACACATTAAAAACAATATTTTTGTCTAAGGAAGCATAAAATAAAACTTAGAATGTATTAAAAATTCAAAAATAATTGTTGACATGCCTAATCTTACCAAATGACTCTTGTAACCCTTCATATTAGGTGATTCTAGAAAGCTCGATTCATGCAAATGAGTGGTAGACTCAATTTTTTGTGGATTATATAATTTTTCTAGTTCTAGTCAGATTCAGTATGGTCAAATCGTTATGAAGGTGTGTGTGCCATGTAGCATCTTCTTTGTGCCATGAAGATTTGACCAAATTAAGTCTTGCAGAATGAGATCCAACCTGATTTGGTCCTGCTAGATCAATTAATTTTGCCCCAAGGGTGGTATAGATCTATTATTTGATCCACTAGGTGTTTGTATATTTTTAAATATAGACACCACCACTAAGAATGTAGACAAAAATGAGGGTTAGCTCCAATCAAGGCATGTGGGTGTTTATTTTTCTAAGGACAAACTTTACATCTATTATTGAGTTTAGTCTTATATTAGGGGTTGAATTTTTTGCTTAGTCAACACAAATATAGGAGAGCTAAATGAGACAAGTGGTCACTAGTTGCAGGAAAAGGGAAAGTCCAATCATTTTTAGGTGATACACTAGAAGTGATGATATATGAAGATAGGGAACATCATTTTAATCAAAGGAGTTAGTATTGTAAACCATAGGTGGCCTAGTATTTGAATGCCAGAGCCATCATTTATTTTCTTGAAGGGTCATGTGCTTTGCATTGACTTAGTTTCTATAAATACTACCAGAAAACATTAATATGGGAATAGTGGGTATATACCAATATTCAAGCAATGCATGAAGGTGAAACATTTCCTCTTACCCATGATCTGGCTAAGATAAAATAAAGTGTGTTTCAAATTATTTTTCTAGTTTACATGTTGATTTCATTAAAATTTTGACAATAAACTTAAGTGAAGACAAACTTTTAAAATAAACTTAAGTGACATTAAAATTTTGATGAAATCGAGACAAACAAAAATAAAACTAAAAATCACAAGACAAAATATCCTAACATAGAAAAATAAATGTAAAAAATGAATGGGAAATACACTAGTGTATGCAAGAGCTTGGTAAGGTAAAAATCAAGGGAGAGATTGCTAAGAAAGTGGAATTGAGGGAATATCCCCAATAAATGTAGAACATTGAGCTTTAGAAAAACTATCATAATGTCATTTATATCTATTAGATTTAGGCTGTGAGAGGTATGAGTTGCCTTATCTCTTGTAATTTTACTAACTCTTGGCATAATGATAGATTTGTGATTGAGAGTTTAAAGTTTTTTTTTACACCTGATAAGGCTAAAGTGTGAAGGAAATTGTATTAAATTTTTTTTTTGAGGAAATACAATTACTATAGGAATCAATTCTTTAGAGATAAGAAAAAGCAAGAGAGTTTCAAGTCTAATAATGGGTATGAAATATTATCACTCCCCCCTAATTGTTCTATAATTTTTCTTTGGGTGATGAAGTATTTTACTTATGAATTTCTTTTAATCCTTACCATTCTTACCATTCAAATTTTCTTAAGCTTCTATGTAATGGGGGAAAACATGTTCCATTTTTCATTATTTTCTCTCTATGTAACAACAAATTGCACGTGGCAATAAGCCTCTAATGCATGAGAGGCTTATTTTTATTTTGTATCAACATATCTTTTCTCACTACTAGGGTTTTGGGATAAGTTTAAAATTTAGAAAGCACCCTAAGGATTGAACTAGTTCCTCTATTATAATTGAAGAGATTGGCTCAATACCTTTGCAAGACAACCCTTTGGCCATGATGAAAAGTAAAAAGGAAACTTATGATCCTAGAAAATACTTCATAATTCTTTCTCTCTGAAAGAGTCACTCCTTCAATAGACCCCTTCCAAAGGGGAAAAAAAACCTCACAAAGAAAAATCCTATTTCCACCCCTTAACATAGTAGATTTGAAAAAAAAAAATTGATGTTAAGAAATAGGCATTGAAGGATGATAATGATAATGATGAGGAGATCCCAAATACCATCAAGAATAAATGTGATCCTATAACAGGTTAAGTAAAAATTAAGAAAAGAGTTACAAAGAGGACAACAAAGAAGAAATAAAAGAAATTAGGGAGGAAGAAATGATTTATGAAAATGAGCATGAGGTATCTAGAGGTAATAAGGAGGCGATAGACTCTTAGGATAGAGATTATGAAGTAGAGGAAGAAAAATAAAAAGAAGAGAAGATGAGTGCAACTTAAAAAGAATAAGAAGAGGAGTGGGAAGAAGATCATGGGTAGGATCAAGAGGCTAGGCTTGAGGTAGATTTGTGAGTGGAGAATCAAATCGAGGAAAAAATGACTTTTGAAAAAGAGGATAGGGATTTGGAGAAGTCTACTCTTGACTTGGTCGATACTGATTTGAATGAAATAGTAAAGAATATTATGAGTTGTATGCAAGACCCATAAGTAAGGATTAGTTCTTTGAATAAAATTTACATTGAGATGATTACAAATGTTGAGTTCATCCTCATGGTGTCCAACATATTCAAAATTTAGTGGGAAGTTATGAAAAATATGGTTTTTTGAGTCGCTATAGAAAGAAGCAAGTTTAAGGATGGAGGGATAGATTAGAATACTAAGAGAAAAGAGCAAGGATTAGGTATACACACTACTTTGATATATGAACTCAACAAGGTGGCTAAATAATTGGATGCCATAAAGAAGGCCTAATCTAGATAACCTACCTAAGTTCTGAGTTCCATTTTTTGGGTTTTTAGTAGCAAGGTTACTTTTGGTTTATATTTTTCTAGATGTTTTAAGACTTAATTTTATTTATGTGTTTAAATGAACTCATTATAGCAATGTGTTTTTCTATTTAAACTTGAGATACATAATGGACTTGAATTATATACTTATTCTAGAGGTCTCTATTTTTAGATAGTAGTGCTAAGAATTCTATTATTTTTAATAATTTTATTTGAAGGTTTGTGTGATTTTTGTCATTATTTCTACTCAAGATCATTTCTTGGTTGTAATGTTTCATGGTGCTTATCCATTTATATATATTTTTCTATGGGATCAAGGGCTTTCCTTGGTTTATTTATCAAAGTATTACTAGTTTAGGATTTACTTTTGCTAATTTATATTACAAAAATAGGGAATAAAAGATTAACATTGTGGATTGCAAGAAAATTAATAATGAAGAAGAGGGTTGATAACTATTAGTAGGAAAAATATATATTTCTAGGAGCAAGCCTCCCACATAGAGCCTATCAACTTATTTAAGGAAAATTTAACACATATATTCACATATAATAATATTATATTTATCATATGCTACAACTAAAATTATTTTGTGTTTTCTTTTTATATAACATTAATTTATTTTTAGTTTATAGACTACTTACTATAATACCCCTAATTAGCACATTGGTATTTAGAACCAATTTTGGTCTATTAGTTGTACTCAAAGCCCTATTATACTAGGCAATTTTGATTTCAATAGTCTCTACTAGACCTAAGTGTCAAATGTAAAAAATTATTAATCTACATTAATCACATAATTTATTTAATTCCTAAATACTAATTGAATTAACTAAATTAAACCTATTAATTGAATTGAATTTAATTGTAAGTCTTAGTACTTTCATTAAATTGAATTCACCCCTTTGGCTAATATACATGAAGATTTAAATATATTTGATTTAATTAATATACCCTCATTCTAATTATTGAATTTAATTATTCAATTAATTAGATTATTCATTTATGAGGTCATATTTAACCTTTTAAAATCAAATATCTTCACCAAATTCTCTCTTCAGTTGGAAATTGGAAATATTGAGTGGACTAGATTTAGAAAAGGAATTAAGTCACTTAACTCCTTATCACACTCAAAAGTCATTTGTTAACTCCCTTTTCATAAAGGAATTTTTCATCCTGACTGAATATCATCTTTAATCTCGACCATTCATTCTATTTGATCTTGATTGTTAATCAAATTGTTTGATTCTATTGATGAAATCTTCAATCTCTCATTTTGGGGATGCACATGAATAGTATTAGACTAATGCCAATTTTTTTACTCAATCATTTTTATTCATAGCTTTATTTCTTTCATATTTCTTTCTCATATAGTTTACAATACATACATCTAGATTGATTTTCTTATTTTATTCTAAGATTAATATGCTCATCATCTAGTGTAATATTGCATTTCATATAGATTAAAATCCTTCGTACTAGTAGTCCACTTGCTGATCTCGCAAATATGAGAGTGGACAAAAAAAATCATCTAGTTAGAAGGAAACATATTAATTTTTGGGATCATTTCAAATCAACAATCCCATGTTCAAGTGTGGTTAATTCAGAGGCCCAAAATTAGCACATATATTTGTAGCACCCACTGCGGGCCTTGAAAAACTAATTTTCTGGCCTCCACTTTTGTTAATTTTTCAACATTCTAATATTTTGACCTTCTAATCCATATGATTCAGTGGTTTCTCACATGATAAGATCAATTCTCAAGTGAAGAAACATAGTTTTCGCCTATAGTTCTATACTTTTTCACATGAAAAAGTGTATCTCTGCACATGAGAAATCCATTTCTCACATAGTGAACAACCTATTCTCTCATGGGACTATGTAGAAGTTCACACAAAACTTGACACTAGTAAATGTACACTGCAATTTATAGATTCTATTTTTCATAATGTTTTTTTATTTGAACTTGTTTTTGAAGCATTGCTTTTTTATTTCTAATTTTTGATAGCCTAATAGTGGAGTGCAAATCATTTTTGGAAGGTAACTTATCATGAACATACAAACAATACTAATATTTTGATTGTAGGATGATTAGTAAAATATTTGTTGTTAAAAGAATGTATTCAAATCCACTCAAACAATGTGTTTGTTTAATGCTTTCTTACACCCATAATTTCATAGGGCTTGTGAAATTTGTAGGGTTCTAGAAATGGAATAGGGGAGTATGCTCATTGGTACTTGGAAATGATACCAAAGAGTAAATTAAAAACCTAGAAACCTTTGGAAGATGGTACCTGAGGGAAGCAGGATGTTAGTGGTTATCCTAGACAAATATTTTTAATGAAGAGATGATGACTTCCTTTTAGGAAAATCAGAATTTTGGAAAAAGTCATGTTGGGATTGATAAACTAACTTCATGATGAACATGTTCTATGTGTTTGGGTAAGGTGATGAGATACACTACTATGCTCTTTTCCCTTTGGGAAAATCAAAATATTTGACCCTTGAATCTGAACCATGAGTATGAGTCAACCTTTAGAGGGCCTGCCAGGGATCTAACCTCTGAGGATGACCCAAGTGAGAACACACCTTTCAACAGTGATTCCAACTCACTATAATAAAGAATCTTTGTAGCGAGAAAGACTCCAAAGCCTTGTTAAGTTCATGTTCTTCATTTTGATATCCCATATCAAGAAGAGGCTTTGTCTATTGCACTAGGCTGTGCCACTGCCAAGCTTATTAGTCAAGTGTGTTCACTAATAGATGTTTGTGTGTGTTGCTAGCCTCAACTTCATTTGCAAAGCCACCAAGGATTAATATAAATGGAAGCCAAGTAAAAAAATTTAGATAGTTTCTACCTAGTTCACCTTTGGAAGGGGGTATACTATTCGAGCAAGGAGTGGGAAGAATCTCTCCTATAGATACTCACCATAGGTATGTACCTAGACACTAGAAGGTGGTAAAAACCCTTGACCCCTACCACAAAGGTTCTCATTGAGTATATATGTTATTGAGTCCTTGGAATACACCAAAAACATGGGTGAGCTCTAGTGGGGTGACACAGTTATGTTAGGTGAATGCATGTACATAAGTTGTGAGTCAAAGGTTTGCTTCCTCTACCATTTTTGGTTATAGAGATAAAGTGTGTCTTTCTTGAGTCTACAATCTGTCCAAGTCATCCAAACAACAAAAGGTCAAGACTTCCCTATCCTTCTGAGTTTCTTTGTCCTCGGTTGGATTGTTTGAGACTATTTCTTGCATCCCTTGTCTAAAAAATAGCTCTCTACTTAAAAACCAACATGATGTCGAAGAATCTAAAAATAATGTCCACATCTACCTAAAACTTTCAAACACTATCAGTCCTTTGTTTAGAAACTACCAAAATCATTGAAAATTTCTTCAAGTCCAAAACTGTTAGTATTCTCCTTTTCACGCTTGTAGTTCTGCAAAACTTTGCATGAGAAAAATGTCTATTTACATTTCCTTGTGAGGTTCTATGTATTTCCCCATGTGTCTATATGTAAATCCTTGTGCAAAAGTTTGCCAAATCAATGAGATTTTGAGTCAAAACCTTTTTTTTTTGTCAAATTACCCTTTTTTCACGAGGTTTTGTCCAAATTATCATGCGAGTAAACAAGTCCAAATTTTCTATTCTGAATTTTTCCTGGTTCATTTTACTTGCTTGAGTGGATCTGTGTGAATCTTCACATGAGATTTTTTTCCTAAAATTGTCAAAATTTCACTGCCATAGTTATTTTCTCACCTGTTTGTTTGTATTTGATCACTTCGGAGTCATTTCCTCATGTGAGTTTGTCCAAATTTGTTCAAAATAGTGATTTACTCTAAGCTTCATCATCAAAATTTGATCTATTTCTAAAACATTTAGTCATTTCTCTGTTTATAACTATGTCAAACTATGATTCCTTGCTTAGTTGATCACTTATGATTTACACACAAAGTAGCCTCCGTAATTGGTTGTTCTATTCTATTCTCTTGTGTTTTTTATACCTTGCATCACGATAATCACAACTTTTGGCTATTCTAGCCATTTCTCAGAATATTTTTACCTAGATAAACATCATGCCTACTCACTTTGAGACAATGTTCTAGTATGATCCTTATCTAAACTTTGTGTTAAATCATTGTCTATGATTGATGCCACAAGGAGTAGAAACTTGGTTGCTCCCTCTTGACCACAACATGGTAGAGCTAGAGGTAGAGATTGCAGTAGAGCTCACTCCCAAGTTTACACATAGTTTGAATCTAGTGAAGTATCTTCACTATCTATTCCACCTAATAGTGCACTTAGTCCTCAAAGAACATTTTTCATAAAATTTTAGTAGACTAGGAATCCATTATACCAAGAGAATCTTGGAATTGACATAAAACCTACGTCTTAAAATGAAATAATTGAATTCTTGTTGACAACATATTTTCAATTGGCATATACTAAAACCTTCTACACTCCTAAAATGGCTAATCAAGATCAAGAAACATAAGACCATAGTACAGAAGATAAGGCTACCAAAGAAATGAAAGATAGAAAGAACCTTACAACTACACAAATGAGTATGATGATATTGAAGAGAAAACCTCCCAAAGACATAAGAAAATGTCATAAGGATAAAAAATTATAGAAAGTGATGCAGATCTTTCTCAATGATGAGAAAGAGAAATATTTTCACAAGCTCACTCAAGAAGGAAAAAAACTACTTCAACTTTTCAATGTTGAAACAATGTCACACAAGAGGAAGAAACTGAAACATCCAAGTTATATAAAAAAACTAAAGGTCATGCTAGAATAATTGGCTTAAATGATGTGTGACAAGGATAAACCAATGAAAACATACACTTTAGACACCATTTGTCCATTTAATTTTGACAACGATTTGGATATGTCTCATTTTCTAAGAGGAGTTGATTTACCCAAGTATGACAAATACTTCAGAACATCTGATCCCCAAGACCATTTGAGAGAATTTGGTTTTTTTTCTATCTAATTCATGCACAATCAGATGTATCTTATGCATTTATTCCCATGAACTCTAGGTGGTTAGGCCATGGAATTGTTTTCAAGGTTACCTACTAGTATTAAAACATTTGATGAGATTGCTAATATGTTTATTCAATAATATTCGCACAACATATAACATCCAGTCAACATACATGATCTGTGTAACCTAAAACAAAAGGTTGGAGAACCCTTCCTCATGTTTCTTTGTAGGTGGTGAAAATTGTAAACCAAATATTCACAAAAGATTCTTGAAATAGAAAAACTTGATATCTTCATGGATAATATTTTGCCCAATTCAGGGTATAAAATACAACTTCAAGATCCATGCACCTTTGAAGATATGATTACACAAGTTATCCAAATATAGGAGTTCGTGGGAAGAAAGGGAAAAATAACTCTCTGAAAGGACATTAAGAAAGGATCTATGTCTGGTAAGGACAAATCCAAGTATGTAAACAAGAATTGAGAGGTAGTACATGATGGATTAGTTGATAACATTACTCCCAAACCTCCTAAAACCACTTTGAATCTCATGGACAACATCAAAGTGTCTAAGATTACTGAAAAATCTCCTCCCAATAACAAGAAATTTGGGAACAAAACCAAGAACTCATCTTAGATTATGCAGCAAAAATTAGAGTACATGCCTCTTGGTGAACCTCTAGGCGTGGTCTATAAGATCTTGGTAAAAAACAAGATCATTACTTAGTTGGATAATTCTTGTCTACACGATCCATAGCCACGACCCCCATCATATAACGAGAGTGAATTTTTTGAATACCATCAAAACAAGTGTCAGAAAATAAGCAATTACATCAACCTACATCACAAAGTTCAAGAATAATTGAGAATGGTGAAATCAATTTGGATGGACATAATAGAATTCAGACCACAAGGCTTTTAAGGAGCCATTTCCACCTTATGAGAAAGGAGAAAACTCTAAACATAAAAGAAATAACAATGTCAATTATACATACACCTATGACGATGATGTGATCAACATGATTGAACATGTGGACTTTCAACATTGTGATGTTATAATGATTAAAGGAAAACATGAGAATAAAAAACCAAAAATGCCATTTGTCTTAAGAGGTGCTACATCTCTTACAACTGATCAAGAATTGTCACAATCTTTTACCAAAGTTATTACATGTTTTCATGTGAATATAGCACTTAAATGCCCCACACTTTTTGCTCTCGAGGTAGATCAACACAAAGACAAATCTATTGCTGGTCTACTAGAAAAGGTACAAACATTGTAACATCTTCTATAGTTACCAATTATAGCACCCTTGACCAATTGCAATGGACAAGCACTCAAATAAAAATCTTTGAAAACAAATTTAGACAAACTTTGGCCACCCTACTATTTTTCTCTCGATACACATCCTCATGCATCTCATTGTACATGTGGGAAAACATACACTAACCCCATCCAAACTATGCTTGCTCCATTAGTATCCTCTATAACATCTAACCCCAACCACACTCTAACCTATGCTAGTCTATGTTAGGCATTAGAAAGAAACTAAAGAATATTTCGAGTATTGTTACTAATCTATTAGTGGGACAATATGTCAGCACCAACACCTCCCATGTGATGGCTCTACCCATGATGAGATCCTCATTGAAGATGGCCCTTAGTGCCAATAAACTTAGTCTCACCTAAGTATCATACTCGACTTGTGGCTCAGGGAAGAGTATCCATAGAATCCAACACATGTCCTTTGATGTGATTGTCATCTCTCCCAACGATGAGTGGAAACTGTTCATCTCTAAATGGAAACTCTCAACAAGTGCTGTGAGTAACTTGTCACTCACCCATAGATTAGGGATATCACAAAGGTGTGAGAGGCCAAAAAAATAAATATGTGTGAGCTCTACAATTTCTAATTGGTGAATCAACACCTAATGGGAGGATAGTATGATGTAAATGAAACATCTGGAAAGCGAACCTACAAACATGAAAACAACATGAACACAATTAGTATCTGACATGGAAAAATTGTACTTTCTCTACATGCACTACAACCTATTGAATGCATGCAATGATGATTGACGATAATGCAAATAAATGGCTAGAAAAATCAAGTTTTTGACATTTTCTTTTTGCAAACAACACTAGATTTTTATGCAAGATTTCACTGTCTAGCATGAGTTTACACTTTTTTGCAAAAGATTTCACTTTTTGCACGAGAAACTTTATTGTAGTGAGAAAAAAACAATAGACTTTAGGGACTCTCGTGCAAGAGATGGGTACCTCCTGCATGAGAAAACCCAACACCTTATGTTAGAAAGTACCTTAGTGGTACTTCCTCACATGAGCTTCCCCATAGGCTCAAATAGAAAATTGGCTTTCTGCATGAGGCTCGACAAAAATTAATTTTAAAACACACAAAAAATGAAAAACTATTACCAAAAAGTGTAAAATATTCAATGCAAAGGAGGATATTAGATTACTCAATGGAGGTTTGTAGTCCACTAGCCAACTATGTTACCTTGAACACTTGTGAGTGTGCATGGGGACTGCCATTTTTCTCCTCAGAGCTATCTTCTTCACAAAAGAAAAAAAACACAAATGAATTGAAAAAGACCTTTTAGGCCCCCATATATGTTTTGACCTAATTTTTCAAAGTGGTTTGATTGTCATAAAAAGTACGCCCTTAGCTAATATGGCTGCTCTAAACTCATTTTTGGGATCAAATTCAAAATCTAACACACTTAAAGAACTCAAATTCACACTTTAAATTTTTGGGAACAATGCGATTAAAAGCTTGTGTATTCCACTTTTTTGATACTTTACGAGTCTTGGAATGTTTTCAAATCACATATTTCTTCAAAATTTCCAAAACTTGTGGAAAAGTCAACTCTAGTCAACATTGGTCAACCAAGGTGAAACATGGTCTTTTGGACCTTGAAATCAATCTGAATGAACTCCAAATTTTCTTCATGCTCTTTTGATCTATTGTACATTCTTTTGAATCTCTATTCAATTTAGTATCTTCCAATCTATGGGTTTGCATCACTATTCTAGTGTGTCATCTTTTAATTTTGCTCTTGAGGGGGCAGGATGATTACATCATTGAATCTTTCAAAACTAGCTTCAACTCAATCTAAACATTATGTCCTGATTGCTAGGGGCATCTCATCACTTGGGGCATCTCTATTCCCCCCAATTTGACATTATACATCATCTATCTCATCTTTTGATCAACTGATCAACCTTATAACAATCCTTGTCATAGTTTGGTGGACAGGTATTGGGGCATTCTAACCCTAACTCCTAAGGATCAATCCTCAATTTGGGGATGATTCTATGACTCATGACTAGGTCTTGTTATCTTTTATGGACCAATATTCAAGTATTATGTCTAGACTCTAGAGGATTAAGCTCCATTATGGAGATAATTCTATTTCTTGCTAAGGATTAAGCTTTGTTCTAGAGATAATTATAAATTCTTCATTTCAATCACTATTTAATGGATAGGTATCATAGGAATCTAACTCTAACTCTTGAGGATTAAGTGTCATTCTTGGGATAATTCTATGAATGGTGATTAATCTTGTCAGTTTCTAATGGGCAGGCATCAGGCTAATCTAACCTTTACTCCTAAAAATTGTGTCTCATTCTAGGAACAATTCTATGAGGTTTGATAATCTTTGTTCTTTCATATCAGTATCTAGGTGTTCTATTTGGATTCCCTAAGGCTAAGCTTTTTTCTTGAGATAACATTAAAAAGCTCATTAATTGGTCTCTGTGTCATCAATCTCAAAACCAATTTCACTTCTTGGTCTATATTCTAAGACTTCTGATTTCTTTGAACCAATGCATTGATTACACATTCATTCAAATAGGGGCAAATGTAATAACCCCTAAATTGGCACAGTGGTATTCTAAACCAATTTTGGTCTATCAAATCCACTCAAAGTCCTATTGTACTAGGCAATTTTGATTTCAATAATCTCTACTTGATCTAAGTGTCCAATGCAAAAAATCATTAATCTACATTAATCACATACTTTATTTAATTCCTAAATACTAATCAAATTAGCTAATTAAACCTATTAACTGAATTTAATTTAATTGTATGTTTTAATAATTTCATTAAATTGAATTCACACCTTTAGCTAATACACATGAGGAATTAGATATATTTAATTTAATTAATATAACCTCTTTTTAATTATTTAATTAAATTATTCAATTAATTAGATTATTCATTTATGAGGTCATATTTAACCTTTTTAAATCAAATATCTTCTCCAAATTCTCTTTTTAGTTTAGAATTGGAAACACTAAAAAGACTCAAATTAGAAAAGGAATTAAGCTAGTTAACTCCTTATCACACTAAGAAGTGATCAATTAACTCCCTTTTCATAAAGGAATTTTCCATCCTGACTAAATCTCATCTTCAATCTCGACTGTTTATTCTATTTGATCTTGACTGTTGATCAAATTCTTGGATTATATTTAAGATATCTTCAATCTCTCATTTTGGGGATGCACATGAATAGTATCAAACTAATGCCAAATTGTTTACTCAATCATTTGCATTCATAGATTTATTGCTTTCACATTGCTTTCTCATATGGTTTACAATGCATACATCTAGATTAATTTTCTTATTTTATTCTTAGATTAATATGCTCATCATCTCTAAGTTTAATCTTGCATTTCATATAGATTAAAATCCTTCCTACTAGTGGTTTGGTTGTTGATCTCTCAAATCTGAGAGTGGAAAACAAAATTCGTCTAGTTAGAAGGAAATAGATTGGTTTGTTGGATCATTTCAAATGAACAATCCCATGTTCATTTCAAGATATTTCTAGCATGTAAGGATCATATTGAAGTGTGAGGTTAATTCAAAACCCACAATTAGTACATACACTTACAATGATATTATGATATAAATATTTCATTTTTTAAGTATAATGTAAACCTATTTTTAAATGAATTTTTCTTTAATTTTATTTGTATATAGTACTAGATTATTTTTATTAATTTTTCTTCAAAAAAATAGATAAGCAACCTCTATGTGTGTGTATGCACGCGTGTGTGTATATGTATATCTTTATATGTATATATATGTATGTGTGTATGTAGGTATGTATATGTATATATATGTGTGTGTATTTATACACATATACATGTATACATTATATATATATATATATATATATATATGTATGTATGTATGTATGTACGTATGCATATATAGTGAGAAATTTAATTAAAAGAATAGTATAATTGACTTTTGGTGATGTAATAACTTTGATATCTCATCTAGTCAATTTTTAGTGATGAAAACTCCTCTTAATATGCCTACAGATTGGGATTGTCTTTCATCTGATTTTCTCCTTTTGGTATGGTGTATGCTTGAAGCTTCTACAATTTTCTCCAAGCACTA
This sequence comes from Cupressus sempervirens, assembly GCA_028749045.1. NCBI lineage: Eukaryota > Viridiplantae > Streptophyta > Pinopsida > Cupressales > Cupressaceae > Cupressus > Cupressus sempervirens. The sequence continues at coordinate 406,544,043 of CM053783.1, read as the reverse complement.
GTTATTATACTTTGTCAAATGGACTATTTACCAAGGAATCTTAGAGTTTCTCTACCATTTTTTGACTAGGAATGTGCAATTAAGGATTCTCTAATTTATTTTTATTTAAATTCCATCTTGAATATATTGTACCTGACCGCTACTAATTGGGAAAGCAAATCATGGCTGAAGATGTGACTACTCATGCAAAAAATGGTTCATTTTCCTTTTTTAGGAATTTTTCCCATGGAGCCTTTCAAATTCATATTGGAGTATAAACTAATATTGAATAGTATGAAAAGATTAGTGCTCTCAATGGATATTGACCCATTTATGTAAGAAACAAGATTTGTGGGTGATGAGCTCTATAATGAGGGGAAGAATCAACTTCTCACCAAATTGCAAGTTGCTTTGGTCATTCTTTTGTTGGAAATAGGAGATTGGACATCTAACTAAGATTTGATATATTAGTAGCAAGACAAATACTAGACAATGAAAAAGATATTAGAGAAAACAAAGAAACATATTTTATTCACAGTTCTAACTGCTTATAAATGTATCCAATGGCCTGTATATATATAGAGAGCCTATAATATGAGTGCATTAATAAAGATGTTTCTAGAGGAAGATGTGGATGAAAGAATAAAGGGTATGATTGCATTCTTTCTTAATGACTGGCCAAGTATTATGTCGTTCGAGATGATTTAGGGAATATGTGCAATTCATTTGTAAGGAGGTGGAGATGTGGAGGTTTGACTACTTCTAACACCCTTCCTTAATTTTTACCGCTAAAGAATCTTTTACTGGGAGAAATTGCAATAAGAAATTTAAACATAATAGGTCCCAACATTAAGCCTTTTGAGGTACCCATTTACAACATAGAAATTTTTAGTTTTCTCTATAACTATCACTATGGAAAATTTATTCCTCTTGTTAAGTGGTTTTAGCTTACCATAAACTCTTCAAAAATTGGTTTAGGATATTCCACCCAAACAAGTGGTTTTGGTTTACCACAAACCATTCAAGAATTTTAGTTTTTTCACCTAAAAAAATAGTTTTGGATTACCAGAAACCCTTCAAGTCTCTTAGGTTTTTCACCTAAATGAGTGGTTTTGGCTTACCACTAACTATTCAATAGATTTACTTAAGAAGGTGGTTTTGGATTACCACAAACCCTTCAAACTTTGCAAAACCATTGATCCAATGATGGGGAAACCAACTCTAAACTTTTCTCATGAACACTAATATTTAGTCTATATGAAAAATAATCCATCTACCAAGTCACATGGGTACCCAGCCACTGTGCTTGCTAGTTCTCTAGAAATATTTTTTAGATACATGGTTCATTAATATGTTAAAAATTTTGAGGTGTTGGGCACAACCAATAATGCACCTCTTACAATAGATTAGGTACAATACTCACTTGAGGGTTATTTGATTCAACAATCTTCTATTACATGACCAAAAATTGACAACATAGCCTTCACATTTAAATAGACATATCCACTTACTAAAAATCTATACACTTACATCCCACATCATTGTCATTGTTTGATAGAAAAAACAAAATTTAACATACCATGTCCCAACTATTTTCTATACCTAGACACTCAACTACAACAAAAAGCATAGATCTAATAGTCAACATAAAGACCTAACTACTCAAAATTTTTTTAAGAACTACACAAACAATAGTGTCTTGCCTACTATGATATTCAACACTTTTCTAATTTTTTTGCGACTTAGCATTAAAAAAGAATTTTCTCATATGATTCTGATAAACACTTTATCAAATTTTGTTAGCTTTCTCCAAAATATTCATAGATTTATTTGATGTTGCTCACTCAGAAATAACATGCAGAAAAAACTAAAATTTCACATGAACAATTTCTACCATAAGTTGTGAATCATAGATGCTCTAATATAATCATTGGTTAGAGCAAGAAACCATATCATAGCCCATCAATTAAAATATACTCTGATACCATGTTGGAAATAGGAGATCTGATATCTAACTAAGATCTAATATATTCGTAGCAAGACAAATACTAGACAATGAAAAAGATATCATAAAAAACAAAGAAACATATTTTATTCACTATTTTGACTACTTACAAATGTAGCCAATGACCTCTATATATATAAAGGGCCTATAATATGAGTGCATTAATAAAAGATATTTCTAGAGGAAGACATGGATTGAAGAATAAAGGGTATGACTACATTCTTTATTGATTACTAGCCAAGTGTTATGCCGTTGGAGATGATTTAGGGAATATGTGTAGTTTAGTTGTAATGATGTGGAGATGTTGAGGTTTGACTACTTTTAACATCTTGACCACAAACATTGGGCTTGATCCAATGGTAGTTATGGGCTTTTAATTGTAGCAAAAATTGACTCTATCCAACACATGCCCTACAATACCTTGGCTCTCCCCTTGTCTTATAGTGGGCTAGAAGAATCATCAATGACACCATCTCAAACTATGGAATATGTTCAAGCTTTGGAAGTTGGTCTATACACCATATCCAATGGTTGAGCATAGAGGATTTTGGTGGCATCATAGTTTTTTCCCCATGGAAGAATAAATTGAATCAATTTTGAATCTTTTTTTATGCTGTCATTCACCAATTTTGGTCCTCCCTCATATTTGGCTACTACTTGTCAATGGTAAAATGTCCTTCATGGTTTTGGCTGTCATGCTTTTCCTTTTTGTGCACCAAGTCTATCTAGGTTGTCATCCTATCAATTGCATAGTTGCCAAGAAGACCAACTATGATATTGATACCTGTTTCACCAAGTTAGGATGTTTTTGATGTGGATGCGATGTGCTATTTTTAAAGATGACATAGCTTACATGTTACCGTTTTTAGCAATCCTTCAATGTAGGTTGAGTACAGTAAATGGTTATGTGTTTGTGCTGATATCAGATTAGGTTTTGCATGGGAGTGATATGGGATGTGATCAATTAGACTTTATTCCCATGGTACACATTAAAAAAAAAATTATTTTATCCTCATGTAATTGATGCTTTTATTTAATTTTTTGATGTTGAAAGGGGTCATGTGTAAATCCTTATAAACATTGTTATAAAGTCAAAAATATTTGTATTATGATTATGTATTTTTTTGTGGGATCTCTTATGTCTCTTAGGAATGTCACTTCTTGGAGATCTAATTGGAGCATGGTTTGAATGTAGGTAGTTTATTTTATCTAGCTTTGACTATAGATGAGGTGGTACTTTATTGCATCCTATTTTATAATGAATTTTTTTTTCATGACCTCATGCTATAAGTTTATAATTGTAATATGTCAGTTAGTGACAATGATTGAAAGTTCTATTATTGTTTATTAAGAAAAATAGGTTTTACAGGGATCCTAAAACCTAATAGTTCTTACATAAAATTGGATAGCAAGGTAACATAAAATTCTCGGCAATAGAACAATGGTCAGTAGAAAGGCTAGAAAAAAGGATGGGCAAAAATTGGAAAATAAAAAACCTACAGAGACAACAATAGCCAAATGCAATACTTATATATTCTTCACTTTCTCCCTCACCCTCCTCTCAAGGTCCTAGATGGTTTTTGTTGAATCTTTTATTTTTTGGAACTCCTCCACCAAGAGTTCATGGTCCTTCTCATAGATCTAATATGTGTGGCTTTGAGTTATGTCCATTACGGTGCCCTTTTCCATCTTTTCTTCATCATTGTCCTTTCCATCCTTCTCCACAACAAGCCCGCTAGCTTTTAGCTCACCACTAAGACTAACAATGTTGTCATTGAGAGATTTAATAATACTAAGGATCTAGTTGTCCATGTTGAAGTTGAAGTTCTCCATATTTTTCATCCTATCTTCAACCATCTTAATTTAGTCCCTTAGGTTGGTCTAGTTCCTTTGCTCATTCTTCTTCATTTGGCTTTCGATTCGCCCCGGACTTTCTTCAACTTCGTCCAACTCATGAAAGAGCCATTTTATAAATCATAAGTTGTCAATCATGTTATTTTATGCATTTTTGAGTAAGTTCATACCCACCTCCCTTGCATTTTCAGTAATGGCCACTAGCACCGGTTCAATGAGCTCTTTCAATTGAATATTCCCCTATTTTTCCTCAACAATTTGGGGGTTCATAAATTTTCTAAAAATCAACATTTTAGAGGTTTTGGCATTGAAGTCCTTCCAAGCCATATGCCTATCTTTGATTTCAACCACACCGCTTGTGTTGCACTCCTCCATTTTCTCATTTTCTTGCTCCTATGGGAGACTTGGGAAAGGGAGGAACAATAGAGAGCTCTAACCCCATATAATTTATCCCCTCTAGTGGCATAACTACCTGCCTAACCTTCCTTTTCTTTTTCTTAGGGTTCCCAACCTACTCTACTCTAGTGTCAACATCCACACCCTTGGTTTCCTCATTTTTGTCTATGTCTTCTCCTTCCTCATTATACTCATCTTCCACCTGACCAGTCATTTTGTGCATGTGACCCCTAGGGATTTTACTACAAGGATTTTTACCAGTAGTTGGAGTTCCCTTGTCTCTCCACTTGCTCTTCTTCACCAAAGAATGGTAGGCTTCCTCCTCCTCTGAACTTAGGTTCAAGTTTCCATTCATGTCTAACGAGAAATTAGAGATCCCCATCTGCTTAGAAGCAACCTTAGTATGATGCAAAGGCTTACTCCTAGACTAGGCTTTAAAATATTCAAAAAGTAGAAAGTAAATTGTTGTGCAAGGTAGGGTTAGCACTAGGTTTTTACTTATACCCCAAAATATTCTTGTTCATAGAGGAATAAAGGTAAAAAGGAAAAGAGACTTTAGCACCATAATAGAAGCGGTTAAGTAGCACAAAGTGGTAAGTTATAACCCTATGAACCCTCATATTCAATGAAATAAACTCAATGATAGCCTGTAACACATACCTCTAGAGCTTCTTGATCAAGTCCATCTCATAGTAATTCTATATTTTCACCAGCTCCTTCTTCTCTTCCATGTTCTTGGCAAAATCCCTCACTACATTTGTAGAAACCTTTTTGTCTCTATAGAACTTAAAACCCTCAGCAAATATTTTAGTAACATGGATGATGACTCCCCACATCAACATGATATGAAACCCCATCAATCTTAACCCTACCATCCTTCCATGAATTAACCATGAGATTGGTAACCACTAAGTCATACCCATGAAGTTTGGAAATGCAGTTAGCAATACCTCACTTGTTGAGTTTCTCGTAGACCTTGGTTCTTTGTTTCATTTCTCCACCTCTCCAACTAGTTCCCTTCTCGTCGATTCTCCCACCTCATTTAGCTTGGTGGTTTCCTATTGCATGAACATAGTTCTTTTTGTAGCTTTGTTGGTCATCTATTTACTTTGTCCAAGACCACCTTTTCTTTCACCACTTTTTCTATCAATTTCAAAAAAATGGAGAACAAAATAAGAAACCCATAAAGTGTGGAAAATAGACAGGGTATGTGCAGGATCATGGTGTGCCAAAAAGTGGCAATTTGAAAAATCTGTAGTTCTAAAATATCTCAAATGATTTCAAAATCTATTCCAACTTTTTTCCCACCCACCCTTATACTAAATGCAAACAATTAATATATTTATAAGGTCTACTATATTTTTTCTATACCAAACCTATATGATCAACTTTGAAAACATCCTAAAAATGTGCTTTTGGCCTATTTTTATGTGATTTTTACTTCAAACATGTAGCTAACAACTTTTTTTGAACAAAATTTGATTAAATGAAAAGGGTTTCTCGAGAATGTTCTTATCTTTCCATAATGTAAGGTTTGTCAAATTACGAGTTTAGTAAGTAATTATTATTTATTTTCTAATGGAGTTATGTATAAAGTGTTGGTTGACACACTACTTGAAAAAAACTATTACTTTCAAATGGTACAACATTTTTTAAATTGAAAAGATGAATCACATTCTATGTTTCTTCTACTATAAGGAAAAAAATGAAAAGTTGAATTTTGTAGAGTTTTGAATTAGTTAAGGTTGTCAGATACGAGAGTTTTTTTATTCCAAAAATACTAAAGTCAAAAATTAATTATTACTTATTTATTTAGAAAAATATACCCAAAAATATGTGTCACATCTAGGCATGAGTCTACTACTTATATCTAGAATATTATTTAAAAATATTATCATTTAATTTTGGTTAAGGTGGTTAGACATACATCTACTTCTTATTTTTGTTCTGAAATTTTTGTAATATTGCATTAAAATTAAAAATTTTGACCAATTAATTTTTTTTTTTGAGATTAGTTCTAGCAATTTAGAAACTAGATTCAAGTTTCTAGAGATTCTTTTCTCTCAACTTTTTGACATAAAGTTAATAACAAGTAGAAAATTGCACGTCAAGTTAACATAACACTAATTTTGTTTTTTTTATTGCCACTTAAGTGCATAGTTTGGTTGACCATGATCCTGCACAAACCCAACACTAAATGCATCATCCACCATTTCACCCCATACTTTCCATGAATACATTGGCCTTCACACATTTTTGCATTAGTTTCCATAATTAATAGGTGATTTTGCTAGTTTTTTCCTAGATCCTCCTTAATTAATTAGACATTTTGTGAATGACAGAATATTCCCTTCAATGGTCCATATCCTTGCTGTCTCAGTCTTGAGTACCTCATTGGCAAACCAGTTAGCCATCAAGTTGGATTTCCTCTACTCATGGCTAACATGTACACTATCAAATTTGCCAAGGGTAGTGTGGATTTCTTCCACTATGTTTACAATGTTCCAACCAAGGTGGAGATCAACTTTTATACATTTGATAATATTTTTTGAGTCCCCTCCAACCATAGGTGTTTGATTCCCACTTCTAGTGCCAATTTAGTAGTATAGAGGGTAGCACTAGCTTTAGCATAGTGATTTTTCTAGTTTCCCAAGGGGTGGGAGAGAGAAACAATGCTAGTACCATGGTGATTTCTAATGATGGCCCCACATCTAGCAGGACTAGGATCACCTTTAGCGACTCCATCAAAGCTGGCTTTGTGCCACCCTTTATGCGGGAATTTCCACTTGACCCCCTATCTTTTCATTCCCTTGTCCTTCTCTCTATCCTTACTATTACCCCCTTCATCAAGCTTGCCACCCTTCTTGATAAGAAGATTTTCTCTGTAAGAAAATTTTTAACTAGGAACCTCTCTATCTTTAAAAATTTGATTGTTTCTCTCTTTCCATAGTCTCCAGTAGAAGTGGGGCAAAGTCCATATACTTATACTATGCAGATTCATGCCTTTAAACATGTTATCCCATTGGTAGAAGAAGTCCAAGATATTCCCTAGCTTGCACCGAGACCATAGTTCTTGGTAAGATAGTCCCAAACCTCCATGGAGTAGGGGCAATGAATGAAGATCTAGTTAACAGTCTCCAATTGATGCTTTCATAGAATACATCTGTTAGGGATATACTAATGTCTTTTTGCCAAGTTATCCGAAGCGAGGATTTTATCTTGAAGCAATAGCCATAAGAAAATTTTTATTTTAGGATTAAGGCTAGGTAGCTGGGCCTTTGCCCAAAGAGATTTCTCCTTCATATTCCAAAGGGAGCTATATCCTCGAGCTACCAAGTAGGACCCACTTGGATTGTCTTCCCATATCAATTCATCATTGTTATTATTCAAAATCAAAGAGTTCAACATCACCATTATTAGCTTGAGATCATTCAATATCAAGGATAGGTCTCTCCATCCTTGGTCCATTCTATAGTTACTTACATTCATTATGAACATCCTTACACAAGTTTGGGCCTAGTTATCATAGATGGGGTTATAAATGAGAGGGCCCTAAATTAGCCAATTATCCTACCAGTAGAAGATGTTCTCTTTGTTTCCCAGTTTCCATTTGGTCTTAGAATTGAATAGGGTTCTTGCCTTTAAGATCATGTTCCATATAAGCAAGCCAGTTGGGATGTTAGATTCATTAAGAAGATATCTTAGAGAGGGTTTCCTAATATACTTATCCACTAGAATATCTCTCCACTTTCCATTGTTGTTAAATATTTGCTAAAGCTGCTTAGCTTGGAGGGCACCATTTAGATGCCTAAGTTTACTAATTGAACGTTATATTGTTGATTCTTTCCTCTATGAGCCTTTCAAACAATTTTTTTAATATATATTATAGTGGCTTGCCACTTTCACAAAAAAAAAACACATGCACACACAGGTGTGTGTTTATATACATACATGCATACATATGTATGTATATGTGTATATGTATATGCATATAGCTAGCTATATATCTATATCTAAGTGTGCCTATTAATGCCCAATACAACTACTAGACTTATAAAACATAAGAGACGATTAAGCCATATCAAAAATCCCAAAGGGGAATGTTTTTGATAAGATAAATCAGTTTTACAAGGATCCTGAAACCCAATAGTTAAAACATATAAGGCTGATAATAAGCATGAAAGCCTAGCCAAAAGGTTATAAGTTCAGAGGCTGATAATAAGCATAAAGCCCATCCAAAAAGTAAAGTTCTGAGAAAAGACCAAGAAAAAAGACAAGTATTACCATAGCCTAAAGCCAAAACAAAAGCCAAAAGACATAGAAAAATAAAAGAATAGGCAAGAGTTATTCCTCATTCTTTCGCTCTAGCTCTTGCGTAACCTAAGCAGCCTTGAAGGCTAGTTGATTCTCCTCCGCTTCCAATTATTGCTCCCTTTGGTCCCCCTAGTCCTGATCAGGAATGGTGTTGTCATTTGTAGAGTTTTCCTTCGTTCTGGCTTCTTCCCTATCTTTTCCTTCCTCATCATCTTGCATTTTTCTATCTTTGATCTAGCCTGTAAGAGAGATGATGTTGTTGTTAATGGAGCTTAACAAATAGAACATATAGCTCACAAAGTTGTGATTGTAGTTCTCCAGGTTGTGTATCCTTCTTTTTGCCAGACTAAGCCTACTAGTCGAATTCATCCTCCTGTTATAATCCATCCCATTCCTTGTTGCCTCAATATGTCTCACCTATTCTTTGACCTCCTCCAGCTCATGGAAAAGCCATTTGATTGATCTAAAATTTTCAATCATACTGTTATGAGCATTATTCAAGAGGTTCATCCCTATCTCCCTAGCTCTATCCAAAATAGCCACTATCACTGGGTCAATGAGTTCTTCCAGCCGTGGTTCACCTTGATTTTCCTTGAGGATTTGGGGATTCATGGCCTCCCTAAAGAAGCCCATCTTTTAAGTCTTGACATTAAAGTTTTTCCAAGCTTTACTCCTATCATTGACCTACACTTCCCCTTCCGCATTCCTTGCATTCTTCTCTTTCTACTCCTCAGGTTGGACTTGGAGGTGGACATGAGATAGGGGTAGCAATGACGCCTCCTCAAACTAAGAGTGTACTTCCTCCAAATCCCTCTTGCATTTCTTCCTTCCACTTTCATCCTTAATTTCATCCTGCATCTCCTTAACCACCTCCTTAGACTCTGGCTCCTCCTCATCATCGTTGTCTCCCTCCTCATCCTTCTTAGGAGGCTTCTACCCATAATACTTTGGGCTTTTTCTACTAGGGGTTATGGGGAGAGCAATTTTTTAGCTTGGTGGGTCACTAATTTCCTCGAAGAAGAGATCCCTCCTTCCTCAGAGCTGAGGCTATATATATATCTTCTAAATTAGAGGAGTAATTAGAACTACCAAACTCCACATTCTCTGCCTGAGGGGGAGCAATGCATATAGTCTAAGCCTTGAAGTGCTCATGGATAAGTAGTAGTAGCCCCTCGTGCAGAGCTGAATTTTTGATGGGATTCTTTTTGAAGCTATCCACTGCCTTGCTCATAGAGGTTAAGAGATAATATGGAAAGGAAATATTAACATTATGCAAGAAATGATTCAATATAACAAAGTGGTGGGTACGAGCTCTATCAAACCTAGGGTTCAACATGATATACCCGATAACAACTCTCAGAACATACCTCCACTACTTCTGCATGGAGTTAGGGACATAGTAGGTGTCAATCTTTCTTAGCACCTTTAGTTCCTTCTCACTCTCCACAAAGTCCCTAACAGCATTTTCTGAGAGCTTCTTATCCTTGAAGAATTTAAAACCCTTGATAGGGATTTTGGTGACAGTCACAATCACCTCCTCCATTATCTAGAAGTAGACCCCATTCACCTTGACCCTACCATCCTTCCAAGACCCCACCATACCTTTGGTCACCTCCTGATCAAATCTATGTAGCTTCATGATATAATTGGTAACCCAAACATCTTCTACCTTTTCCCACACTTTCTCCCTACTTCTCTATTTCTAAAAATCTCCCATCGACTCCTTTTTGCACCTTTTGCCTTCCATTTCTGCACACTGCACACCCTCTTTACTCATGTGCTTGTCACTTTATGACTGAAAGGGACCTCTGAGAGTAAGAAATTAATAGAGAAAAATAGCCTTGCTATTGCTCCAGAAGTGAGTGTGAAAAATAACCCACAAAGTGTACCGATTAATCAATAATGAATCACTGCAATTATGATTTCCCATGCTTCTATTTTGAAAAGTACCTTTATTTCTTAAAACCTTCATAATCATAATTATAGCTTGATTTTCTTTGTACTTCCTTGGATCTTTTCCAAGTTGATCAAACTTTTAACGTCTATTGGCAAACAAATTCTAGGATTCCAAGTCATTTTTTGGTCTATGCCGACCCCAATGTTCACAAACCTGTCGGCAACTATGTTTGCTTCCCAGAAGATATGAGTGATGTGGATTCTATTAAATTTGGCGAGGGTCTCACGTGTCTCATCAATTAGATTTGCAATCATCCATGATGGATGTGAGTTTCCTATGATGCACTTTATAATGTTATTTGAGTCCCCTTCAAGCCATAAATTGGTAACAACAATTTCAAAAGCCAATTTTACAACATTGCACATAGTATTTGCTTTCGCAAAATGATTAGTTTGGAATCCCAGCAGGAGAGAAAAAGCCACAATACTATCTCCATTTTCATTGCTTATCACATCTCCACTACCCAAGGAGCTAGGGTTTCCCTTGGAGGCTTCGTCAAAGTTGGCTTTGTGCCATCCTTCAGGGGGGAGAAGCCACTTAGCTTCCTGTCTTTTCCTCGATCTGTCTTTTACCTTCTCCTTTTTCCTGGCTCCTGTCTCAAATTCTCCCCCCTTCCTTATAGAAAAGTTTTCCTTTATGTTACTGAAAATCTTTCTCCCAACAACTAAAGCCAGTTCCTCCCTATCTCTAAAAATCTAATTGTTTCTCTCCTTCCATATGCTCCAACAAAAATGGGGCACGATCTAGGAGCTAATTTCCTACAAGACAGTCCCATTGAACAAGCCATGCCATTGATAAAAAAAGTCCAAAAGGTTAGAAGGAATGCACTAGCTATGGCCTAAGTCCTAGGTGAGGATGCCCCAAACTATCTTAGAGATAGAATAGTGGATGAACATATGGTTTCCTATCTCTGACTCTTCTTTACACAAAATGCATCTATTGGGCAAGATATGACCTCTTTTGATAAGATTTTCTTGGGTTAGAGTTTTGTCCTGAAGAGCCAACCAAAAAACATGTTGACTTTTGGTGCGAGGCCAAGGATCCAAGCCCTCGACCAAAGGGGAGTCTCTTTTAAGCTGCATAAAGCAGAGTACCCAAAGGAAACTGAATAGAGCCCATTGGCATTATCCCTCCAAACTAGTTCATCCTTATTGTTGCTAAGGGACAAGGAATTAAGGATGATCATGATTGGTTTGAGTTCATCTGAGATAATAGAAAGGTCCCTCCAACCCTATTTGGTCCTATAATTGCTGACTTTGTGCACATAAAGGTAGATGCAATCCTTAGACCAAAACCCATAGCTAGGGTTGTTCATAAGGGAGCCCTGAGAAAGCCAACTGTCAGACTAGAATAGAATGTCCTCCCCATTACCCATCTTCTAGGAGAATTTTGAGTTAGCCAAGTACCTGGCTTTTAAGAAACCATTCCAAACAATAGAACCTCTTGGGATATCCTCACTGAAGAGGGTGAACTAAATAGAGGGCCTCTTTATATACTTATTTACTATAGTGTCTCTCCATTCCCCCGTGCTACTAAAGATGCACCAGATTTGCTTTGCCAGGAGGACCTTATCAAGGTGAATGAGCTTCCTGATTCCCAAACCTTCATTCTTCTTGGGGAGGCAAGCTTTATCCCATGCAACAAGGGGGTATCTTTTATTCCTTTCACCTCCTATCCATAAAAAATCTCTCTAGGTTTTCTCGATCCTCTCAGCATATTTCACCAGTATGGTAAAAAGTCTTAGAGCATATATCGGCAAGTTTTGAAGGATGAATTTAACTAGTTGATATTTTCTAGCTTGGCTAAGAATGACTTCTTTGTAACCTACCAGTTTCTTACTAAACCTTTCCATGATGCCATTCTAGTAGGAATCTGAAGGGGTCATTCCCAAGGGGAGACTAAGGTAGGTAAAAGGAAGCTTCCCCACTTGACATTCTAGGATTCTGGAGATTCTCTTATGTCTATCCTCTAGAGCATTGATAAAGAAAACAAAACTTGTATCCCAATTGATGAGCTACCCTGACCCTCTAGAATAGGTGTCCAAGGTGTCTTTCATAGCCTTTTCCTCCTTGACTAAGGCCTCTCCACCCATAATAGGGTCATCAACAAATTTCTAATGTGTAAAGGGGGTGCATTTGGAAGAAGGTTTAAAATCTTTGATCCTCCATTCATTCTTTTTCTTCTCCATGAGTCAGCCAATGCATTCTGCGAGGATAATAAAGAGAATAGGTGATAGAGGATCCCCCTAACGTAGGGCTCTGGTAGGTTTGAAGAAATCAGAGGAGGATCCACTAACTAAAATAGCTAGAGAGGGAGTGGTGACCAGCTAGGAGATTAGCTTACACAATTTGACATCAAAGCCAAAAGCCTTCAACACCAAATCCAAAAAAGACCAATCTACCCTATCATAAGCTTTAGACATATCTAGTTTGAGTAACATCCCTTCTCTCTTTCTAGCTTCCATAGAGTGAATCAATTCATGCATCATAATAATTGAATCTAAAATCTGTCTACCCGAAACAAAACTAGATTGTTGCTGAGAAATAATCACGGGGAGAAGCTTGAGTAGCCTCAAAGTGAGCACCTTCGAGATGATTTTATAAAAGGAGTTACATAAACTGATGGGTCTAAACTTATCCAAAGTGTCAGCTCTTGGCACTTTGGGAATAAGAACTAAGAATGTAGATTTTATCTCCTTCAGAATACTTCTAGCTCCAAAGAATTCCTAAGCTACCTTCACAACATCCTTCATAATGATAGGCCAGTACATTTCAGAAAAGAAGGTGGGAAAACCACCAGGGCTAGGCGATTTATCCACCGGAAGAGAAAAAAGACCTTCTCTTACTTTAGAATCAGAAGGAATGGCCCAGAGTAGATTATTATGGTGCAGTTGTATGATCTGAGGAATATAAGAAACAATATCATCCTGATCCACTTTAGAGAGAAAAGGATCCCACGACAGTAGGGAGGAGAAAAAAGAAACACCTTCATTTGATATATCTTCTTCCTTTTTCAACACACGTTGGTCTTTCATCAATACTAAAATCCTGTTATTAGCTCTATGCTTAAGAGTAGTAAAATGGAAAAACTTTGTGTTCTGGTCTCCTTCCTTGAGCCAATTGATCCTAGATCTTTGCCTCCAAAACTTTTCCTCTTTGTTGATAATGTCATGTAAATTAGACAGGATGAAAAACTCTTCTTCCCTATTCGAGGCATCATACCCATTTTCCTGAATGAAGGCTTGGATAGAAGAGAGATTAATAGAGAGATCCTCTTTAAGAGAGAATATGTGACCAAAATCTTACTTATTCCAAGCTTTTACCATCCTTTTAACATTGTTGAGTTTTCTAGCAACCCTATACATTGTAGTTCCTTCCACTTCGATACTCCACCACACCTTAATTCTTTCTAAATGGTTGGGGTGGGAAGTCCACATTTTATCAAAATGGAAGGGAGGAGGTCTAAAGGGATCAAAAGAAACAATCAAGAGGGAAATAGGGGAGTGGTCAGACCCAACTCTAGGCAAAAGAGCTAACTTGCAAGAGGAAGACTATAGCCAATCAGGAGAAATGAGAGCTCTATCCAGTCTAACCTAAATACAATCCTTGCCTAAGCATTTAATGGACCAAGTGAAGTCACCTCCCATTAGGTCTAGATCCAGAAAAGCCAATCCATTGATGACGTTAGAAAGGTCATGCTTGCTATCCCAGTCCTGAGGCAAACCACCCTTCTTCTCCTTGTCCAGAAGAGGGGTATTGAAGTCTCTCATAATGATTCCTTTTTTCATATTGCTATTCTGTACCATCCCTTCTACTCTAGACTAATAGGAATTTCTATCTCTCTTGTTATTGGGAGCATATATATTGAGCAAAAACCAAAATTCATTGGAATGGATATGGAACACTTTACAAAAAAGAATGTTACCTTCATTGAAGACTGATTCCACCCTGAAAAGTTTTTTCTTGAATAAGGTCAGCAAACCCCCAAAGGCTCCATCAAAATCCGATGCCTCCCCACTCATCAGGTTACTGAACTTAATATTTCTCAATGAATATTTTTTCATTTTTGTTTCTTGGATCATCAAAACATCTGGTCTCTAGTCTCTAATCAAATTCCTAATAATTTCCTATTTATGGGCACCATTTAGGCCCCTAATGTTCCATGAGATGATCTTCATTTTTTATTCTTAGGAAAATAATTCAAAGTTCTTTGGTGCCCATTCACCAAGCTTCTTCTGGTCTCCTCCTCTCTAGAGTCCCTCTTTGATTTTCTACCTAATTTGGTAGTAGAGCCCACATCTAGTTTGTAGCTACTCCTAGTCATTGCAAGAGAGGCCATAGAAAGGTCTCTAATTTGTTTCTTCTTGGGTGACTCTCCCTTCTTTTCAAACTTCAAATATATAGAAGCCTTGTGACCATTCTTTGGGGTGCTAAGAAGATCTACCCTTTGGTCCAGATCTTTCACCAAGTCCTCCTTTTTTCCTGTTCTGGTCACTCCTTTTTTGGTGGAAACCAAGTTTTCCTCTAGGTCCTAAAAGATGATAGTTTCCTTAAATTCTCTTTCCTTTTCCTCCTCTATGGAACCTAGTTCAAGCTCTTCCTCACTGGGGAAATTGTCCATCCCAGACTCCTGAAAATCTTTCTACGAGGAAACCTTACCTTCTGCTCCTCTGGGCATGAGGATCCTTTCCTTAACCTGGTCATCCTCAATCTGTTGAGAAGCATCTAAAGGTAAAGGGGAACTCAATCCTGACTTGACTAACTCCCTTGCTTTTCTTTCCATGCCCTGAGGCTCTTGGTTAATCATCTTTGGAGCATCTGCTGCTTTTTGGGTCACTGGAGAAAGGCCCTTTTGGCCATGTTTAGTAAGCTTCTTTTTCCAAACTTTCTTCACCCTCATTTGAGAAGAAGAAGGAGGATTCTTCTTCTTAGTAGTCTTAGCTTTCAGGCACTGAAAAGCCTTATGACCTATTTTAAGACAATGAAAACAACCAAAAGGGACACTCTCATAGTCCATCTACTAGATATGAGTGCCAAGTTTGGACTGAAAACATACCACTTCAGGCATATCATCCCCTTCCCTTACACCTACGCAGATGCTCACATAGGTAAGCCTACTTTTAGAAGCTGTAATATGGTCGATGGAGAGAAGCTCTTTGAAAGAGCTAGCCATTCCCTTAAAGACATCCTCATTCTAGAACTCCAATGGTAGCTCAAGGAGTCTAACCCAAACTAGAGCTTATTGAAAGAAGGATTCGTTTAAGTCCAGTTTAGGTGACTATTTTTGAAGCACCAGGGTGGCCCTCCCAAAGCTCTAGGGGCCTTCACACAGAATTTCAGCCATGTCCTCTTGACAGGTGAACTCAGAAGAGAGAAAACCCTTAGCCATTGCAGTGCTACTAACCTGACCTTTCAAGCTCCATTTTTTCAAAGAGTAGGCTCGAACCACATCATATTTTGGTCTCAGGCCAATAAACTTCTCGATGAGCATAGAGGCCATAGAGGTAATACTATGGTCAATAATCTCATCTAGAATAGAAATCATGTAAGATACCTTTTCCAGTCCTAACACAACCTTAATAAGAGGGAAAGAGGACTTACTAGATGGCTTGACACTAAATAGTGAGGCCCATTTCATTGGGAGATTCCCTGGTATGTCCACATGTGGGTCCCCATCCCCTAACTCCTCTTTGTTGCCTGGCTGGATCCCCTTCTGCATGCCTAGTGTCCAAGATTTGCTTCCCTATGACTTCCCGCCTATCTCTAGATTTGAATTTTGAACATGCGCTCTCATACTACCTATGTTATTATCCCCAAAGGGGAATGTTAATAGTTAGTCCAACATGTATATATATACATACATATATAGATACATATACATACATACATACACACACATATATATATATATATATTTACATATAAATATAAATATATATATATATATATGTGTGTGTATGTATGTATGTATATGTATCTATATATGTATGTATATATATATATTTACATATATATATATATATCTATATATATATATATATATATATATATATATATATATATATATATATATATATATATATATATATATATATATATATATATATATATATATATATATATATATATATATATATATATATATATATATATATATATATATAATGCCCTGCCAAGAGATCCGAAGAATTATACTAAGTTTGCCAAACAATTTTTTTTTAAAACATGAAAGTAAAACCATACACAACACTTGCGGAAGCTATAGTAATATCCAACTGAAAATAACATAACATACATAACAGTTACATTCTTTAAAGATCCCTTAATGTTGAATTACTTCTAATCATAACTTATTCATCTAACATTACATCCTTAACAATGAAATAAGAAGGATACATCCAATGTTCTTAAACCATATACAAGTGTACATTTTAGATTGCTCAATCATCCACTGTACATGTTACAAGGTATGAAAAGATTAAAAGAATAAACATCCATGTAAACAAAGTACATCATCTTCCAATATTAATCCATGATGTAATAACATAATGAAACCACATATCATACATAATACATCATCATCATAAAGATATAAACATCCATCATAAAAGATAATCATACATCACAAACATAAATAACTAAGTGCACGGTTCCTCCCAACCGTAAATAGTATCATTAGACCATCATGGACCCTAGCCATCCCTCCGTGCGTAACATTCCAAAGCACCGAAGAGATCATCGGTATTATCATAGTAGGAATGTCACTCCTAAAAACATCCTACTAACATGCAAAGGAAAGCACAGGATACCATCATCTAACATATGCAAACCATCAATATAAGAAACATACCAATAAATACATCCATCATAAGGTATATCATCTATCATAATGCTCCAAGAACAGAATGAAGATAAATACCAACCAATAATACTCCAGCCACGGTGTCTGAAACAGATCTCAAATGATAAGAGTGATAAAACACTACCACCCGACCGCGTGGTACCTAAGTGGTCCACTCCCACCGTGCTGAGGAGATAATCTCAAGTCCCAAACAGGCTATCCATAACACATAGCACAAATCTCTATAGTCCAAGAATCCTAAAAGTATACTAACTCAAAGGTTCCAAGAAAAAAATTGACATCTACTTCCCAGAGGGACACAATGACATGTAGGAAACTTACTCTGCAAGTGGGAAAGTGTCATCGCATTTATCTCATAAAAGTTACCCTGGCAATTAGCTAAACTCCATGGGTCCATACAGATCTCATGTGGCCACTAGTATCCTCTCATACTGACGAGGCATACTACAAAATGCAAGGTCGCAACCATGCGTTCTCACTACTCCCATCCTAGCCTGTACAAGCACTCAAGGCATGGGCGAGAACATGAAAACAATAATCTTTTTAGGTTCATTTAATCCCCATTTAGTGTGTAAATGTTATCACTTATTAACCAAACCTACAATGAGTTACCCTGGCAGCCACTTAGGGCCCCGACCCCCATTGCAAGCCACTTCTCGACACTACAAGTAGATTACCTACCCTAATGCTCATGGAATCATAAAATCACCACAGTCCTGTACAAGCGACTGTAAAGAAATCCAAAAGATAATTCATAAAAAGAATCATCAAATATCCACAATATAAGCATCAAATATCCATAATAAGAATCATCAAATCTCCAAGATAAGAATCATCAAAATCTCCATGAGCATCTGGAAAACATCCATAGAAAATCATGACCACAACAGTTCTTTATTGGCAACTGAAGGCATCACTGATAATCATAAGTATCCATTGGTTCTGAATAACCAAAATAAATCATCACATCCATTGGTTCTCAACAAGCAACCAAGAATATCTCAAAATCATACTGATCGAAGACTCCAAAATGGTTGAGTCAAACATGTCACAACATGAAATCATCAAGAATAAATCCACATTTCAGTCCCATCATGGTGACTAGAAAATAATCTGAGGATAACTGATCGATGACTCAAAAATGATTAGCTCAGGTGTCTCAAACACATACATCTCAGCTTCACACATGAAGACTGATGAACAAATACAAACATTTCATAGAGCATATGATCACATAACCATGGTTGGGCTTATAAATATTGAGACCAAATAAGATCAACATGCCAAGACATCTCATAACCCCCGAGCCTCTCGTAACAACCTAGGATTGGTCAACACTAGTCAACCCAAAAACCCAAAACAAGAAGCATATAGAATACACGATGCAAACACATGTTTTGGTTTTTCTATATTACATAGTTGAATTGAGTGTAGAGGTTTCCAATTTTCTTTTCAAGTATACTTCAACTGTCTAAGTTTCATCATTTGACCTACATGTCAACCCAATTGTTCCCCGATAGCATTATCCTTCCATTATTAAGAATTACATTCTAAGAATAACTTAAGGATAACTATTCACTGATTGACCTTTAATTAAATTGTTCTCTTTATTTGACCAAGATCCATATTACTAATTGAATAACTCTTACTTAATGTTATTTCTACATTTCAACATTATCAAAGGATCATTATTTGTTAAAATGTAAGAAAGTCAATTACTAGTCTTCGAATAAGAAGATTATAACATAATTAAAATAACCAATTTAATCAATCAATTAACATAGGTACACCATCCATGACCTATTAACATCTAATAGTTAAATCTCAATTAAATATCTCTAACACTTAAGCCTCTTAATTATAATCATTATAATAATTAAATCATCGCTAATAACCGTTAAAGTATCTAAGTCATTATTCAAGTCATTAGAATAAGACTTATCAGCTTCGATGTAAATACTTCACAACTTTGCTAGAGGAATCAATATTAGCATATCAATTAAAACGCTATTACATAGCATGATTATTAATTAAATCTAAATAACTCTAATTTATTTATTTAATAATTACATATCCAAGGCAACGTATCAGTTGACTAACTATAACTTGTAAGTTAAAAGTCAACTATAACTCAAATCCCCAATATTCATATTAATAGTTCAATAACGGCTTGTTATTATTTAATAGCAAGTTATAGGAAATCTCTAATGACCACATATGTCATTTTTAAAGAAAACTAACATTCCCTTGACAAATTTGTATTATCAATAATTATTTCAAATAAGACTCTATCACACAACTTAATTATTAATATCATAGATATAATATCAATTTGATATCAACTTTTTACAATCTCGCTAAAAGAATTATATCAGTTAAATCTCTATTACATGATTATTAATTAAATCCAATCAACTCTAGTTAATTGATTCAATTAATAATTCCACAACCATACCATCAACCTAAAGAATATCAGTTGACCTACAGTAGTTTGTACGTAGAAAGCCAACTTCAATACAAATATTAATATTTCAATAATACTAATAATAACGAAATCTTATCCATAATGACCACAATCATCATACCAATATCTTCTCAACATACTCGTATTAATGATAATCATCTATACTCTATTTCATTAACATTTGAGTTGATAATAATTTAATAGCTAATAAATCTATGATGGCAGATTCTTCATTACTTTTCTAACAACAATGTCACTTAGTAGTTTGAATATAACTTCCTTAAGATACAATCCCAATATATGAGTCATTAAGATAAATAATCAAATAAATAATCTATAATTTCCTTCATGCACCTCATAGGCAATTCATTTATCTAGAATAATCTTTAATAATTCTAAATATAATAATTGCCAACTTAATTTCATTCATGAATTCCTCTCCATTATATTTTTCTTAGTAACCTTAATTAGAATAAATTCTAATTAAATATTTTGATTAATTTAAAACTATATTATTTTTTAAAATTACATTCACATTATATATATATATATATACTAATAATTCATATACTACAATTATTAATATATATATACGTATATATTAAACTATCATAAAAATTGAATTAAAATTTGATTTCAAACATTGCAACCAATGCATATATATTACAACATTTTTTAATAGATGAATTCATAACAATCGATTACCAAAGCAAGCGACTTCACATTACCATTGTACCCCGCATATCATCTGATTGGGGTGGGTTCCAAACTTCATTCTATCTGCGACTATTGTCGCTGCCACCTCACTTAAACCATGCAAGGGATTTTAAAGCCACTACCCTAACCAAAAAGTCATGCGGTAGTTAAGAGGTCTGTCGCGGGTACCCGCAGGTACCCTACAACTACGGTACCAAAGACGTATGAAGACAAAGAGAGGGGTACGGGGGTTTAAATTGCGTCGACCCCACTCATTTTCGGCAATGGTTGCAGGCGGGTACCTTGCACTCTGATCCACGCGGCAACATCAAGTGCATTGCTGTGGAAAATAAAGGAATGGGGTGCGGTGGGTATAAACACTTGCCCTCCCTAAAAGTGTAATATATATATATTTTTTTTTTCATTTTATAAAACGTTCGTAATAATGTTTACTATTATGCTTAAGACATGCGATTCGGATTCAATAAATAAAGTTTCTCATTACAAACATATACATATATGTATATATGTATATGTATGTATATGTGTGTATATATATATATATACATAGATATATATATATATGTATGTATATGTGTATATATATATACATAGATATATATATATACACATATACATATATATATATATATATGTATATATACATATATATATATACATATATATATACATACATATATGTATATGTATGTATATATATGTATATATATATATATATATATATATATATATATATGTATATATATATATGTATATGTATGTATATGTGTATATATATATATATATATACATAGATATATATACAAAATTTGTTATCAACCATCACTATATTTTAAAATACTGATATATGTATTTATTTATATGCAGATTTACAAGAGAAAATGCATACTTAGATTTAAAGGACTTTTCTAAATAAATATTTTTCCTTTTAAATAATTGTTTTCTAAACATATCCATTAGTTCATTCCAATAGGTTTAACTATAGATTTTGAAATCCTCTTTCTTGATTTGATTCAAATTCGAACCCAAACCTGATTTAGGTCTAATTTTTCTTTAATTGGATCTAGGGTTTTCTAATGTTTTCTTCTCAACCAAATAGCATATCTAAATTCCAATTTCTAATTATAGATTGAATAACAAGGAGTATTCAGACACATCTAATCAGACATGATGAAGACAGGAAGAGAAATAGTGCAAAGAGAATATGTGATTATCACGAGTGCACCTGGACACTGATGCTAATTTTGCCACGCCTCAGAAGTCCATAGAAAATCCCTTCCTTCTCTATCATTTGCAATTCCTCCAAGATCCAGCTAATCGAATCCTCCAAGTGACTAGAAGAGCTAGACGAAGCATAGAAGCATGTAGAAAATATATGAGCATATGAAGAAGAATATGAGCTTGTAACTTGCAGCTTCCATTCAGCTTCTACTTCTGCTTGTCCCAAACACACTAGGAGAGCCTCAATTTAAAGGCCTCTAAGATGCATCTAGAGCGTCTCTAGAAACAACTAGAAGATAAGCATGACAACCAAGCATGGGTCTTCTCCAACCTTCTAGATGAGTCTTAAGGTTGTAGACACCATGTGCTCAAATAAAATGCTAACTTCTAAGTGTAGACAACTTGTGCAAACTTGGAGTGCAAACACCAGTGTTGTCTACATGACAACTCTCAAAAATTTGCAAACTTCTAAATATTAAAATAATACACATTAATTAATATAATATTTAATTTACTCTTTCCAATTTAATTTATTTATTTATTAAATCTCATGCACTAACTTTAATAATTCCACTTTTCAATCTTAATATATTTATATTTTAATCACATGAGATTTAGAATCTTTTATTAATTTAAATATACCTTCCACTTTTAAATTTCATTTTTCAAAACTTAATTGTTAAAATATTTGTTAGCTTTAATAATAATATTATTTAGTGATTTATTTAAAAATGAATTCCAAATATATTATTATTAAACTAAATATTGTCACATTTCAAATTTAAACTTTTAACTTTTATCTTCAAATTTAATTATTTTATTTAAATAATTTCCCAATTAATTAAATAAAATAAATATTAAAATATCATATTAATTTTCCATTTAATTAAACCATTAATTAAATCTTTTAATTAGGCTTAATTAATAGAAAATACTCCAAAGACTCACAAGGTAAAAATATGAAAATACATACAAAATCAAACCAAGGATTAATATCACGAATTATGTCATCCAACATATTCGGAGGGTACTCAACTCGGATACTTATCCTAATTTTCCAATTAGAGAAAATGGCTTAAAAGGTTGGGATTTGGACTTGAGAATTTATCTCCCCACTCTTATCATTGAGATAGTTTTATAGGGTACGCTCATCCTGGCAATTCAGGGAAGTCGATACCCGGTACCTGCAACCTACATAAAAACCACGCATGTACAAGCACAATATATACTAAACTAAATAGGCAATGACAGGAAGTAGTGCATCATGTAGATCCCAACTAGCAGGTGACTACGACTCCCTTCCTTAACCACAACAGAAATGCCATACAAAAGTAAACACGCAAAGAAAACACGCACGCCATACACATGCAAGTATGGGGTAAGTATCCATAATAAAACACATATGACAATAAATCATCTTACTAATCATCATTAATAACCGAAAGCAATGTAATAATCATCATCAACAATCGTGAACACTAAAAATAACCATCATACATACATGAAATGTAGAGTCTAAGTAATCTCATCACATAGTAAACTGAATCCATAGTAGAATATCTGATAATCCCAAAAGAATGCTGCTAACCATCAACATAAAACTAGCCCTAAAAGAGTTCAGAAATGATAACAAAATGTGAACTAGGGGCAGGCACTACAATATATATATATATATATATATATGTATGTATGTATGTATGTATGTATGTATGTATGTATGTATGTATGTATGTATGTATGTATGTATGTATGTATGTATGTATGTATGTATATGTGTGTGTGTGTGTGTCTAATATGAATATATACTTGAGACCATATTATTAGTTATTACAAAATATGACAAACATGTGCTAAAATGTGGCTAATTATTTATACATAATATTAGATTACTATCATATTTATTAAATTTTTTATTCATTAAAATCTATGATATATTAATATTATTAAAAAAATATAATATTGAAATATTTTATCCAATAATATATGGAGGGTGATGCAAGAATTAAGAGAGAGAAAAAAAGAGTTTTTTTTTATCAACATTAAAGTGCAATAAATAGATTTAAATACTATTAAATCTAACATAAAGTTTTATAATCCATTTCATTAAATACAAAAAAAGAACAATTACCATTAATTAATTTACCATGTTCTTATAGAGTCTTGAATATTTCTACCAACAAGACTAATCACACAGGATTTAATTGAACACTAAGAGTGTCATTATACTATAAAAAAATTAACATTATGGCTAGGCAAAGCCAATATTATTGTTTGATAACTTGATGTAGGAGCATCTTGTGGGTAAGCAAAATCTTGCATCGCCCAAAAATATTTCTACTTTCTATTTTGCAGTTTTGTGTTTCATATTAGGGATATTCCTATGTAGAGTGGCTATCATTTGTGGAGCTTCATCTTTGACATATCAGTATGGAATATAATTAGTATTGTCATATAATATTTATTGGTGCAATTATTGCATATTTTTAGTATGAATTTTAACTATCCAAACTTTAGGTCCAATGATGAAGTCTTAAATGGCTCTGAAATGAGGCAAAACCTCAACAAATGGATACTTGTGAAATCAATTTACATAGATTAGTGGCCGATAATTATGAAATAGAGTTGTAATAGCCCATCAGGTTAACAATTTACTAGTTATGGTCTCCAGAAGTGGACCATTGTAAAAATGTAATTTCTAAATTATCTTAAAGTGTAATGGGATAATATAATAGGAGGTTGGTTGGCATTAAGTTTGTGGGCTTAGTATCTAGAATATTTCCAATTGGTAAAAGATGCATATATAAGGAAGCCTCATAGGTTATTTAGGGAAATTCTAGGTAATAGTCATAGCTCTATCTTGCAGACTATTGTAAGGAAGGAACCCATGTGGGTTTGCATATTATAATTATATACTTCCACATTTGTGTTAATAATAAGAAGCTCACATATTTTCTCTCAATTGCATTATTTCTCTATTTCTATTGTGTGTTGTGGTATTAAAAGGACTACCCTTCATCAAGTGGTATTAGAGTGGAAATACCTAAGTGTGTAAATAAATTGTTGATTCAGAGCCTATTTGTACCAAGACCATGGTTTGTGCCAAGCAAGTGGAAAAATCACCACTTATGAAGTAGATTGCACTAGGTTTTCAATGGAAGCATGAAAAATGCATCCACAAAGAGAGTCTAGTGGAAGTGTAAGCGCTATTAAACCTAAGGATTTTAACTAGAGGTCTCTAGAGAAAAATGCAAGTGTTGGAAGAAAAAATGCATAGAGAGATGAATCTTGCTCTTTGAGATGAAATTGAGGCTGGAGGTAAAGAAGAAAAAAATGTTTAGGAAGAGGTAGTTTTGAATCCTGAAGAAGAAAGTGTTTGTTGGGCCATCTCCAAGATTGGAAAAATACGTAAGCTCAAGATTCCAAAATTTTTGGGAAATCTTAGTAGTTGATTTATTGGGTCAATGAATTGGAGGAGTACTTTGAGTATGAAGATATTGAAGATGTGGATAGGGTCAAATTTGCAAAGGCCAAAATGATGGGGCATGCAAAGATCTGGTGGCTGGATATTTAGTTTGAGAAAAATTGACGAGGAAAGTACAAAACCACAAGATAGGTGTAGACACCTAAATTTGATTATATCAATAAGTAATTGTATTTAGTCATTTCCTAAGACATTATTGATTTAATATTTACTATTTAATTAATTAACTATAGTTTAATTGATAAAATCAAATGATCATCCAAAATCAATTTATCAATTAAATCCCTCTTCCCCTATTAAATTGAATAAATCATCAAATCTATTCAATTTAATTCCATATTCCCATTTTATTGAATAAATAATTTAATAAAATATCTAAAATCCTTAAAGTCTCCCTAAACCCTATCCTAATCCCTAATTCAACCCATTCACCCATACTAAACTCATTTAAACCACCTAACTAACCCATCCCATCAAAGCTAAATCACTCACCCTTGACCCCCCTTCTAAGCTAATCCTAAATGCTCTTCTAATCATGTGCACAATCATAAACATGGGTTGAGACTTGCTAACCCAAGCCAAAGTGAACAATCTCATCCCCACCCTCACCCTCCAACATTTATGACCCTTACATATCTCTTACACCTCTCCCATCCTCATTTACATCTCTTAAATGACTCTTACATACTCAACCTCCCTCATTACTCCTTTGACCAACCCTTATCCTATCCTCTCACACTCATTCTCCTTGTGACAAGTGTCACCTCCCTACTAGTGGTAAACAAGCACAATCCATGTGCTCCCTTTTGAGTACATCTTGACCCTCCCTCATAATCTCATCATCTTGACATCTTGGCCCTCCATTCCTCCAACACTTGGCCTATAAATTGAACATCCTCCACAAAATCATCCACCTTCCATGCAAAGTCATAATGCTATTTTCAAAGCTCATAAACTACCAAAATACCATTATAATGTTGAAATACCTCCATGACTCCATTGTTAAAACTCTCATCTATATACACTTTTGATAAACACCCCAATCCATTGAAATCTTGAGCACAACGTGAGCATACACCCCCTCTCATCAGGGACATAGCTTCGTCATCATGAGAAGTATTTGAGGAGTTTACCATTCTTGGTCTACTTTCCTCCATATTGCTTTCTTTTGTCCTATCTTAAGTGTTAACTAATTTAGTTGTGTTAAAGCTTTCATTTAAATAGTTAGTTTTCAATTTGCACTACTAAACTAGGTGATACATTTTGGCACGCCCAGTGAGACCCCACATTTGGGTCAATCTAATCATGTTTTTGAGTTTTTTGTGATACACTAACCAAAATAACCTTTTATGCTTGTGGGTTTTTGTAGGTGGTTTGCTAATATCCTTGTAGTTACACAAGTCTTTGTTGGGAATTGTGCTCCCAACCATCTAATCAATTTTCATTTTCAAACACATTTAAAACCACTTTGTTCGCAATCCCACCACCCTAGGAACATGAACCCGTGATCACCAGATCACTGTCATAAAAACATAGGAACATGTACTCGCGAAGGTGGGATTGTTTTTTTCCTAACCTCTATTACTAGGTGTCACTAAAAATAAACCCCACATTCCCACTGACAAATCCTCCAGTGGGAATGCGAGTTTTCACTAGCAGGATTGCTGCTAGAACCTGTGAGAATGCTTATCCAAAATTGTTGAGCCCACAAAATCAATTTTATCCCTTCGTCTTCAATCTCGCTAGCATAGCTGTCTACGAGAATGCTCTCCTAAGAACCCGCGAGATCACTATTTTGCAATAATACTCTATAACTTTTCAACCCGCGGCTTAAATTTTTAGTTTTCACCAGTTTTAATCCTATGTTCCTGCTGACCTTTTCCTCATTCCTACACCTATAGGATCATTGCCTTACCCTGCGGGATTGCACTGTGTTTTTATTCGCAGCCTAAATTTTCACCATTTTCCATCCTGCATTCCCACGATCAGTTCCCATGTTCTCGCGCCGGTGAGATTGCTTCCTAAACTCGCAAATCTGCACTATGATTTTGTTTTTTTTTAAATTTTAATAGTTTTTCATTGCATGTTTCATGCTGACATGTTTTCTATAGTTTTTATCATCGTAATCATCTTTTGAATGGCTTAAAATTAAACAAATCTCACTTTTTTCATGGAATGAATGATTAGTGATTATAATTAACCATTGCGATGAACACTTCATTTTATGGCGTTAAAGAACATTATGTGCAAACACTTCAAATTTGGGGCTTAAAATAAACTTCATCAAATCTTGAATGCCCTAAAGGTTTAAAATGCTCTTATTCCCTCTTCGTTAAAGCTTTGGCGCATGATTTCCTTTTTGTCGACTTGATTTACTTTTGTTGACGACATTATAAAGTTGGAATGAATCTTATATGCTAAAAACATGTGTTTTCAAAAAGTCATAAAATAGAGCATTAAAGTGTCCAAATAGCAATGAACCCCATGTCTTGTGTATTTTGAGATTGTGCATTTTCATGCATCTTATACTTCTCTCTTTTCATGCAAAGTAAGACCATTAAAGTACATGACGCATGTTCTAAAAGTTGTTAGCAAGATCATCCAAAACAACCTAGGAGTGCTTCTAGTGAGATCAACCACCTTTGGGAAGCATGTCCCCTTTAGTGAGAATCTCAAACCAGTAAATAGTCTAGCTAGTATATAAATGAGGGGAAGGGTAAACCTCACTCCATCTCTTCAATTTGAGCAGCATGTTTTTGGGGGTAGCCTGAGGTGGGAAAACCTTCCCACAATTTTAGGATGTTCAGAATAGACCCTTAAGTGGATCACAACTAGTAAAAACCATTGCAGAGACTCCATAGACCCATTTACAACCCTCTTAGTCTAAAGTATCTCACTTTTCTTTCATGGTATTTTATTCACGGTGCAAGGGAAACAACATCCCTCAAGATTAGTCACCATTGTTCTCTCCTGGTAGAGCCATAAGGCCACTTGGGTTTCATCTCCAAGGGTCGTTGTTCCCACAGAAGGGGAACTTCTATTTTTCATGCCTTGAATGTTTTCTAATGTGTATCCTTTGTCGATCAACTCTTGTATCGACTCACCTCTTCAATTAGAGGGAAATATTGCACTAGAACTAGGATACATCAAGCTGTGGGTTGTTGAGTAACATATGACAATCAAATTCTGACTGTAGGGATAAAGTGTGTGTCTGAACTATCTTAAATTGTGGTCAAGACCTATGAAATTTGAACATACACAATTCAGTAGTTACTATCAAAAAAATCCTTTGGTTAAAGAGATCAACTATTTTTATTTCTCAAATTTGCTTTGTCCTTTGAGAAATTGTTTGCTCATTTATCCCCGTCTCAAAAAAAAAAGAGAAGTTTTACCTTTGTCACCTCAAAAAAAAGTTGTTAGCAAGTCCATTCGCAATAGTTGTTTGTCTCGTTGGTCCAATCTTTCCATTTGTCTCAAAAGTTATACTTGTTCTTTCAAAACACACCAATAACCACTAAGCAGCTCCTAGTTGCAAAATCCCATTTTGGTTCAAAGTCTTGCTCTTTTTCAAAAAATACTTTGCCATCTACCCAACTTGACTGAAAATATCACAATTTATCTTTGAGAGACCTCACCTTCCCACATGAAAAACTATTCTTAGCAAGCCCACTCAAAACAACATTTTTTCAACTTGGTTTTACTGTTATCCATACTTGTTATCTAGAAATCCCCATACATACCCCACAAAGTCTAGTTACCCACAAACCCTTTGTTCCAAAATCCAAAAGTTACTCTTTTCAAAATACCTTTTTCTATCAACCTACTTGATTGAAAATGTCACATATTGTGCTTGCCTAGAAGATAGACAAATTAATTTTGAAGTCAAAAACTTGTTATTTCTCAATTGGTTCATTATTCCAACCCAAGGTCTAAAAGGTATACTTAGCGTAGTCACTACCTCCAAAACCCCATAGTTGTGATCAAAATCCCTTGGAATTATCTCATGTCAAGCCATCCCAAGACTAAGTTTAAGAAGGCTAAACTTCCTCAAATACCATCTTATAAGGAATTGAAGCAGAGCATAAGAAGGACACCCCCAACCTGAGGATTTCCAAATTAGATCAAATTGAGAAAGATGGAGCCGAGGTAGCCTTGCAAAATAAATGGGACTACACAAACCAAAACCTAAACCTTTGACGTGGTGTTAATATGAGCCTTACCAACAAATCTACTGTTACTCATTCTGATTAGGTCCTTTCTTTTTCCCCACACACTTACACACTTATAGGTTTAGTCTCTCATCTAGGAATTGCATGATCCCATTCAAGCATTTGAAGTTAGACTATCTCCTCTCATCTTAGGTTGTTGAAGTAGAATCCTCCACATGCATTGATAAAAACCTTAGCATCTCCCCATTAAATCCTCACTCACTTAGAAACCTTTTTACATCACATCTCTCATCATCCTAAGTATCCTTAAAACACACCATTTGCTAGAAAAAAAGTTATCATTAGTACCAAACATCACCTTGAGCCAAAGGTTAGGGTCACACTTTTTGCATCACCATCACATCTTCACATTCTTATTTTAGGAAAACACAAGTCTCTTGCACTTAGCACCATATCATTTAGACTTCCTTAGTATCATAAATACTTAGTATCATCCCTTGTTGCATTTTGCATCTTTAGGAAAACCATCCTTTCATGCCACCCACCACACAATTTGGTAGGAACACACAAAAAATAAAATGGATCCTAGTCATTGTGGTAACACATCTCGAGCTTAGTTGTACTCTGTAGTATCCATGACAGCATCAGATCCACCACCACAAATCCTAGAAGAACCAGGATCATCCATAGATATTGAGGCATTCATGAACCAACCAGGTCATGTCACTATCGTAAATGTCATCATAGATCAAAACAAGGAAACCATCATGGAAAATTTCTTATGGGATAATGTTGGTGTCCTTGAGTTTGGGAGACCACCACCTATCGACATAGCAGATCCTACTCACCCACTATTTGGATGACAACCACCTCAAGTAGAACCAACAGACCCAAATATACCCTAAACCTAGGTGCCAATTCCCATTCCATAGAAAACTCATCCCACTCTCACTCAACCATTAGTGCATACTACTTCCCAACCAACACTGAGTATAAAATCTACATCTGTTGCTACCACTCACTTTTACGCTCCACCAAATCCTCCATTTGCATCCAGTAGCACTACCTTTTTGCTTCCACCCCATATCACATCTAGTCCATTTGCTACTCAAATACTTCCATTAGGGTCCAATACCTCATCTTCCATCCCACCAAACATCACTATTAACCACTTTGTAGCTAGCCAAAGCTCTTTAGCCACATTTCTTTTGGGACCTTGGAATGTTACGACAACACAGGGCCCTATCAGTAGTATCCCCTCTAGTGCTACAGTTGTATTTTCACCTCAAACACTTTCATCTACTACTTCACATAGCTATTCACTCCCACCCCTCACCAACTATTTCTCCATGCCACCTCTAGGCAATAGCCCAAATCCACTGCCACTGCAATTCCCTACAGTAAACACTCTGCCGAAAGTTAACTACCTTGCACCTATTCCAAATCAGTCCTACTCTCAAGTAGGTGCACAATCCACATATATTGGGCATGGTATATATTCCCAGAGCACAACACAAGCATTATCTACATTACCACCATTTCAGTCATAGTCTTCACATCTGTAGTATGCCCAAACACCCATGCCGAACTATTTCATTGGGTGGCAACCTCATAGTTATCTACCACACCAACCTTAGCAGATGCAATAGTATGCACAACCCATATTTCAGCAACCCATAGCATCCACTCCACCAATTATGCAAATCATTTTTCCATAGACGCCATATGGGCATTAGAGTTCTCCATATCACACTTTAGATTTTGGCATGTATCTTACACCGGGGGCACCTAGATTTGGGGTATGCACTCCTTCACTTGTAAATTCTAAATGGGAAGAGATGAAAAATTCTCTCAAACCCCTGAAGGATGGGACAAACACCAAAACGTTCAAGTTTGAAAATGATTTCCCATACCCTTTTGATAGGACTATCACAATAACTCCATTTCCTAAACATTTCGAGATCCCCAAGTTTGACAAATTTAGGGGAAAAAGTGATCCAGTCACACATGTTAAGGAATTCTATATGCATTATCAAGAGGTAGCTTATAATGATGTTTTCCTCATGCGGCTCTTTCCCAAGAGCCTAGTAGGACCAACCTTGGAATGGTTCTGTCGTATCCCTCAAGGTACTAGTAAAACTTTTGTAGAACTTTCTGAGGCCTTTGTTTCTTAGTATACCCATCTCGTTGAAACTAAACTATCTATAGTAGACCTCATCCATGCTAAACAAAAGGAGGAGAAAGTCTTACAGAGTACCTATAATGCTAGTAGTTCCTCACAATAAGGATCTCTTGTACCATCCTTGAGCATCATCTTGTCAAGATTTTCATAAACAACGCACACCCTAGCCTCGCTCATCATATGGTTATGAACTATTTACAAATGTACAATGACATCAAAGAAAAAGGGATGGGCCTTGAGAAAGGCCTCATTAAGGATGGTGTCATCAGATTGTACAAAGAAAACACCCAGGACCGAGGTCCAAGCAATGACAAAACCCAATATTGGAACAAAAACAAGAATACAGCGACAGATGGTGTCATTGATATTCGATAGTCCATAGGGGTGGCTACCAATTTTCCCACCACATTTTTCCAACAACAACCTTATCAATAGAAAACCCTTATGTATCACCATCCACCCGTACAAACTCATCAGCAAGTACCCACACATCATAATCAAACTAATGCTATCACACTGTCGGCAGGTAGTAAACCCCGTGTTCAGAGGCAACCGTGCATATACACCCCATTGGGGGAACCTCTTGATGCCATCTTTGAAAAATTGGCCAAAGATAACCTTGTTCAGTATCCACAAACACAACCCTTGGAGCCCAATTAGTTTAGAGCATCTTGGTACGAAGATAACGAGTATTGCAAATTCCATCATGTCAAAGGGTACACTATCCTTAAATGCATGAAACTTAAGGATTATGTACAAGACCTCATTGGCCGAAAGGAGATTAGAGTGGGGGCACAACCCTCACCCAATGCAAGATTAATGATGTATCAAAATGCTTTCCCTCCTCACAACATGAGCTTGAGAAAGGCACCTACAAACCCTCCTGTCAACAAACCTAACAATACTCCAAGTAAACAAGGTGACAACCGAGATACGTCTGAAAATTATATCTCAAAATACTTAGACTATGGTAGCTTAATTGGTTGCATATCACAAGTTGAGCCATATATCAGCCTCATAAATATCAAGGGCCCTAACACCTAGTTTGCAGTTGCTACCCATCGAACGTGACTCAATAGAGTTGGTCCACCTGTATCTACACAAATCAAACCACCATCAGCATGACCACCTTCACTAGGGCCATAGTATAACATCTTGGAACACATTGGAAATACGTTGGCCCAGACTCCATCCTAGATCTCTTACGAAAAAGCCCACTTTATCAAGAGATCCTTGATAGTACTCTGTGCGAGTCATGTGTCCCCTCTGACATAAACACCACTGAGTTCAGCAACTTGGTTGGCCATCTTTTGGCCTCATGTGCCTTATCCTTCAAAACAATTGATATCCTAGTAGTTAAACCCGATCAAATCCTCCCACTTCACATAGCTATCATGGTTTTTGACTTTGTAGTTAAATGTGTCATGATAGATAATGGATCAGCTCTAAACCTATGTACTCTAAAGTTCATCCAATAGGCAGGATACACTAAAGTAGATATCATCAATGAGGTGATCAATATCAAGGCATATGATAATTTGGAGCACACTACTAAAGGAACCATCTTACTCCCTATTAGATTCATCCTAGCCACTCAAGAAACACTCTGTCATGTAGTTGATCTTAACCTTCCATATAACATCCTCCTCGATCATCCATGGATTCATGCCATGAAGGCCATTCCATGCACATATCTTTAGTGCATCAAATTTTGGCATAATGGTACTGAGATAACCATCCATGTAGATCCTAAACACTTTGCTTATTGCAATGCGATGGAAGCTTCATACACCAATCATTGTCCTAGGATCAAAATTGGCACCACCACGACTAGTTCCTCTGGCACCTGTCATAATCTGGACACCATTTTAGCCTCCACTCTTTCCATGGTTAATATCAACTACCAAGATTGTGGTGAGTATAGTCTCATAGATGTGTTTTCTATCGATGCTCTACCACTTGATCGACATACTCAAGGACACCCAACACATCAAGGGTTTATACCAGAAACCACCTCTCAACTCCACCAGCTAGGAACTACCACATTTTGCACCAAAGGTATCCTTGATGAAGCAACAAATGCACTAGACATTAACACATGGCTATACAAAGAGACACCTCCTAAAAGTGAAGCATTTCTTGATCACTTTAAATAGAAATATCCCTGGTCAAATCGCTTGGCTACGGAGCAATGGGATTATCAAGGAGGTGGTTTATGTCACCAAGAATTAGGTATGAGATAGCCTATAGAAGCACATCAAGGGCAGAAAACCAAATGCTTGTGCTATGGACTCCCCACAATTGGGGGCACTACAACAAAAGGCCACGACTTTACAAACATCCAAAACACTCTTGTTGAGGTTGAAGACATCCCTGAGGATGTTGAAAAGAAAGCTTAAGATGATATTTTCCTTGACAAAATAATCCTTGGAGCCTCTATGCTTTTTCAATTATCCTTGAATCTCATAGACCCCCCCTCCCTTACCCCGAACTCATAGATTGGGACCAACTAAGTATCATTCATGTTGATGAGTTCTCTACTAAGAATGTGCTCCTTAAATAAATGGGGGAAAAAATGCCACATAAATGGCTGCCACCACCATTGGCATATGTCTACAAGATGGATCCTGCAGGTTACTTCAGGGAGGAAGAAATCTCTAGTCGCAAAATTGAAATTTAAAAAGAAACAAAAAAGCAAAAAGATAAAAGAAAAAAATCCCATGGTGAAAACTCCTCTAGAGAATCATTGGGTGACTCAAAAAATGAAACAAAAATAAAGGACATATCTGATGGTGAAAACCTCTCAGAGGCACCTGAAGATAGAGATTTCATCCTCCCTCCACAAGAGCATCAACCTCCTATATCTTCAATTCTTACATAAGAAACTCGGCCTATAAATATTAGTTTGATTGAAATACCACATGTCACATACATCCCAACCTCTCTACCACCTGAACAAGTAGATCTTCTTATTGAGGTTCTCTATAAAAATGTGGGCCACTTTGTATGGTCATATTAGGATATGCCAGGGTTGGACCTCAAACTAGTTGTACACCATCTGGCAGTGGATCCGAGGGCCAAGCCTATTACGCAGAAACTTCAAAAAATGCAGCCCAAGGTGGCTTTATTAGTCAAAGTAGAGGTAGAAAAGTTGTTAGAGGCCAAAATCATTCGACCAATTGATTATTCTGAATGGATTTCTAACATGCTACCTGTTACCAAGCCCTCTGGTGATATTAACATTTGCACCAATTTTAGGGATCTTAATAAAGCTTTTCCAAAAGATGACTTTCCATTACCAAATATCGACATGATTTTGGATCTCACCACAGGTCATGAACTCTTGTCACTAATGGATGGCTTTTTCGGGTATAATCAAATTTATATTGCAAAAGAAGATCAACATAAGACAATATTCACTACACCTTGGGGCACATTCTGCTACAACATGATGCCATTTGGGTTGAAGAACATTGGTGCAACCTATTAGTGCACAATGACAATCATCTTCCATGACCTAATCCATAAGATACTTGAGGATTACATGGATGATATTTTTGTCAAGTCTCTCAATTCTTTGGATCACTTATCTCACCTCGAGGAAGTATTCAATCAGCTAGTAGAATATCATCTCATACTGAATTCAAAGAAGTGTGTCTTCAATGTTACTTTAGGCAAGCCCCTGGGCTTCATTGTGTCACAACATGGTATCAAGATTGACCCTAAGAAGATTAAAGCCATTATGGATATGGCTCCTCCTAAGACACTCAAGCACCTTCATTCTTTGCAAAGAAAACTCTAATCAATGTGGTAGTTCATTTCTCATCTTGCTAATAAGTGTCAACCCTTCACTCACCTACTTAAGAAAGATTAGAATTTCAGATGGGATCCAGCTTGCCAGTGCAATTTTGAACTCATCATGCAATAGTTAGCTAATCTACGTATTTTGGTTCCTCCAATTGCAGGGCACCCACTCATATTGTACATCACAACTACTCCCATAGCATTAGGTGCTATTCTAGCACAACTTGATGATGCAAGAAAGGAAAGAGCTATTTATTATATTAGTCAAACATAAGTGGGCTATGAGCTCAACTACATGCCAATGGAGAAGGCATCCTAAGCAGTGGTGTTTGCCACCCAGAAGCTACATCATTACATGTTGATTCATATTGTACAACTGATATCAAAGATTGATCCATTGAAAAATATGCTCTCTCACACAGTACTCACCGGATGCCTGGCAAAATGGGTTATGCTTCTCAATGAGTTTGACATTCAATATGTTGACGAAAAGGCCATAAAAGGCCAGGCTATTTCAGATCACAAGGTTGATGCACCCTTAGTTGCAAATCACCCACTCATCATGGAATTTCCAGATGAACACCTCTATTTGATAGAAGAAAAATCAATCTAGAAGCTATATTTTGATGGCTCCTATACATCTCATGGCTCGATTGTGGGCATACTCTTGGCTACACCTCAAGGAAATTATATTCCTAAATCTTTCAAGTTACAATTTTGGTGCACCAATAACATTGCAGAGTATGAGGCCCTTGTTGTGGGAATCAAAATCACCATTGAATGGAATATCATGGAGCTTCAGGTCTATGGTGATTCTCAACCTATCATCAAACAAGGATTGAATGAATATCAAACCAAGGATGACAAGCTACTACATTATAAAGATCTGGTTGATCAATTAAAAGATCAATTTACTCAAATCTAGTTCATACAGGTACTTAGACTCCAGAATAAGGCAACTGATGCTATGGCTACTATTGGTTGTCTCTTGGAAATATTGTGTGAAGCTACACAATATGAATTCTTGGTTGAGCAATTTTACAAACTTGCATATGAGAACAATGAATCAACACAGTTTTGTATCTTGGTTGGCCCCCAATCTCCATGGTATTACAAAATTCACACTTACCTACTAAATGGTATCATATCTCTTTATCTCACACAAACCCAATGCCAAAACCTTATTTGTAGAGCTTCTCATTACACTATCATCACCGAAACCCTATATTGTCATGGTTATCATGATACTCTCTCTCAATGTTTAGATAAAACTGAGGCTGTGATGACTCTCAAAGAGGTACACACTAGACTTTGTGGTGCTCACATGAGTGAGGTGGTGCTAGAAAAGCAGATCCTTTAGGCTGGATACTATTGGCCTGCTCTAGAACATGATGCATGTGAATTTGTGAAATAATGTTTACTTTATCAACATCATGCTAATTTAATTTGGGCTCCAGCACAGGACTTGCAACCCATTGCACCACCATGGCCTTTTGCCTATTGGGGGTTTGATCTTGTTGGTCTTATTGTGCCACTTTCTTTAGAGGGGCACAAGTGGATAATCACCACCACTGATTATTTCACTAAGTGGGTTGAAGCAGTGCCCCTTGTTACTGCCATGGGAGTTCAAGTGTCCAAGTTTATCTTGTATCATATCATATGTCACTTTGGCATCCCAGCTACCATTTTCACAGACCACATAGGCAATTTTGAAAACCTAGATATGGAGGAATTGTGCACTTCCCTTCACATCCATCATTGCTTTTTTAGCCCATTTTTCCCACAAGGTAATGATCAAGTGGAGGCAACTAATAAAACCCTACTTAGAATCCTCAAGAAAGTTGTCAATGACTCTGGCCATGATTGGCATTTGCAAATTAATCCCAACCTATCGGCATACTGCACTTCATTCCATACAGCCACTGGCACAACTCCATACTCCTTGGTCTATGGTGCTAAAGTAGTCCTACCTATTGAGGTTGAACTCCCATCACTCTGCATTTCTCTATGAGGACATATATCTGATGAAGAATATAGAGTGGCTCAACTTACTCAACTTGATCTACTTGATGAAAAAAGGCAACAGGCCTATGACCACCTCGTGGTCTATCAAAGTCACCTCAACTGCAATTTCAGTAGGAAAGTCCATTCACACAGTTTTTAGGAAGGTGACATGGTCCTTAAGGAGAATATAAAGGTTCAAGCTGACAGAGAAAAGAAAGGCAACTTTGAGCTCACATGGCTTGGTCCTTATGTGGTCATGACATCTTTTGGCTTAGGAGCCTATCAACTATATAACCTTAAAGGTGAAGTCTTGAATGATCCTACCAACATTATTCACCTCAAGAAATTCTATGCCTAAAGACAAAATTCTCAAATAAAAAATGGGCAAAGAAAAATAAGCGTCAATGGTGAAAACTTGGCAATTCAAGCACCTTGGATAGGTCCCTAGTGAAAACCTAGCAAATAGGTGCTAAGTGTATTACAAATTTTTCATTATCTATCATTGGCACCCACCCCCCCCCCCCCTCCCATTATTTCCACTCCGTATCACATCACTTATCTCACTGTCCTTCCAAGGTGTTCCTTGTACTTTTTCTTTTTTTTACCATGCTTCACTGCTTCATCCTCCAACACTTTGCACTATGCAACATCCCACCTCACTCCTATATTATAGCATCCCATGTATCATACCTGATATATTCTACCATTTTACTCTATTGGATGTACCTTATCAAGTGCTTTTCATCCTTGTACATTACGATATGTAGCATATATAGCCCATATAACATGTATCTCATACCCCTGCACTAACCCTTGTCTACCATGTATCATACCTATGTGAATAAAAACCCTTGTACAGAATCGTGCTTTACATAACCCCACCTACCAAACCCATGTATCATAGCAATGCTATCTCCTTCTCATGAGCTTTCCCCCGTCATGTATATACCTACTACTATGTTTTGTTATCTAGTCTCAAGTTCCCATGTCCTTAGATAGTCGTACTTGTACATACTATCCAGGTCTTATTGCAACCTGTCAGTAGCTCATCAATTGATATCTTTAGCAAAAGGTTACTTTTTCACTTTGAAAAATCTTTGGTGTCTTTGTACATTTTGATTGATCGTTTCCATGTATCTTTCATTTTTTCCCCCTCAAGATTGCCATGATCATTTCATATCATGGTGTGTTTTGATTAGGGCAACTTAGGAGGTTGGTTTCGATCACAGTCTTTTGCTGCTTGAGAGTCAGTCTGATATTATCCTTGCATATTTCAAGCATATTTTCATCTTTCAATAAAACATGATGCACTTGGGTAATCTTGTTTGCTTGTGGATCACCCAGCATCATTCCAACACTGATCTCTCTAAGACTCATGTGTGATGTTGGGGCAATCCTTTCATGCCTATTTGAGTCAGTCCTATGGAATTTTGGGGAAAATTCCTTGACATTCTTAGTAACTTTGGTAGATCCCTAACAATCCTATATCAAATAAAGTGCTCACACTACATAGTGGTACTTCCTCATGAAGTACCCCATGCTCAAGCTTCCCCTATGCTTCACATTTATTCTCGTAACCCCTAGTATCCTTCTCCTTTTCATCACCTCTCTCCCTTGAATTCTTGCTTTTTCCACCCTCAGAATCATTTGATTCAAATCCCTAAACATCAATTCATATTCATTCTCATAATGATGTGATCCCTATCATAAATCACTATTCTAGCCCTAATCATCACTATCCTCCTAACTGCAAGTTTGTTGGTCACATATTTTCCAACATCTTTCTCCTTAGAGTCAGTATCTCCTATCATAGATCACTATCCTAATACTACCATCATAATTTATCGTGTATCTCCTAGGATCCACTATGTTATACTATCCTAATTTTTATCATGTTATCATATCATCCAGTATCATAGCATTTGCTTATCATAACGGTGCCTATATATCTTTCTAGCTTGTGGATATTTTGCTAACATATCATACATCTACCAACCTCTCCTTTTGTTTGTCTTTTTTTTTTTTTTTAAAACATCCTCAGTTCATCATTAGGTTAGGGTTTATCATTATTGTCATTTCATCCTTAGTTCACCCTGTCATTAGCATTTTGCATTCACTAGTTAAAATAAATTTCATTATCAGGGAATCCTTTCATTAGCATTTCATGTTCAACATTTAAAATTGGATTTCATCCTAAGGTCACCCTTTCATTACATTTGACATTCACCATTTTAAATAGGATTCATTTTATATATTATAGTGTACCATTAGATTTTCATTAATTAGCATGTTCATTCATCATTTCATTAAAAGCTTCACCTTAACATTGTAGGTTCACTATTTTGCTAACATTCACATCTATTGTTTCATTTATCATTTTCATATATCATAAATCTTTTCGTTTCAATCATTTATTGGCAAATCCTTTATCTTTTCTTTTTTAGTTTGTTTTTATTATCATAAAAACACACATCACATCATATATCATAAAGTAAAACACATCAATAGAAATCAGAAACTACATCCTATCACTAGGGATCACATCATAAACATCTCACATCACATCTTAAATATCATAAGAAGAAAAAATATCATTAAGTATAAACATCACCACATCTCACATCATCTCTATCATAAAGAAAATTACATAATTCGGGATCACATCATAAAAAATTCTCGCATCACATCTAAACTAGCATAAAGAAAATCCTATCAACATATAACACATCACATCTACCAACTCATAGCTAGAATCAATCGCATCATATCCTCATCATCACATAAAAAACATCTCACATCATATATCCAAATCATAGCACATATCACATCGTGCATCAAAAATTGTCAACACAATCATAAAATCTCAACACATAATCCATCCTGCATCACCAATCATCAGCAATATCATCAAAACATCACATCTTACCTATCCAACACATATCAAACACTATACATAGCATCACCAGTCCATAACAGATATCTCACCAAAATCATCAGATCTATATATCAATGAGAGAATGAAAGAATAATAGTCCATCAATGTACAATTGTCCATATCATACAAATGGGTCTGAGCCCGCACAAAATCTTGATGTATCTTAGAAAGCTAATATGTACAGAATACTCAGTATCCCAAAAATAACCTTCTCATTGATGGTCAACTCATCATCTTTGCATCATTGGTCTCCTCCTCTGCCCCTCTCCTAGCCCCTAGTGCTGGTGGTGGTAGAGGTGGTGGCCTCATCAGTCCTCCCCCTATCCTGAAACTCTCTGCCTCCTCCCTCCTCCTCTGCTACTAGCTCGGCCCTACCCTCTGACTATGACCTATGCACTAGGACCTACCTGTACTCTCCCCCTAGTGCTCCACCCACTCTGCCCTCCTCCTTGCATCCCTATGTGGGTACCTATTAACCTTAACTAATTCACTCACCTGTAGTGCTCAATTTGTGATGCTAGCAATGCGACATGGTACCTCCCTTAGTAGAATCCATCCCTCTCCCTCAAATCCTCCATCTCTACACAAAGTCTCCCCAGCTTATCCAAACCCCCTCCCACTGCCACCTACACCTATAAGGTCACCACCTCCACCACCAGCCTAACTCACTCCTGGTCGAGGGCATCTAGCCTCACCTACACCACCTGCCCCTCCAGAGTCACGGCATCCAACCTCCCTTCCACCTGACCCACCTCCATCTGTAGTCTCCCCACCTCCACACCTACCCTATCTGCTTGTGGCTAGGCTATATCCTCTTCCTGTCTGAACTAGTCCTACTCTACATAGAGCTGATCTCTCTCCTACTGTGTATCATGAAGCAACAGGCTCGTCATTGCATGTGCCTACTCTAGAGAGGCGTGCCAAGCTTCCAATCCATCATCTCCTCCCCTAACAAATGGTCCCCTTGCATATCCCATTGATGCCCTCTATGGCCCCTATGCCTCCTCTCCTCTTCTCTCCTCTGCCCACTCCTTTCCCCTCTCTCTGGCTGAGCTCCCCTCTTCTCCACTCTCCTCTCTGTCCAAGCTCTCCTCTCCTCCCCCCCAATCCTCCTCCTTTTTTGGGTAGGCTCCTCCTCTTTTGAAATAGCTACTACCTACTACCACAACCCTCTTGCCACATACTGCCCCTGTCGGGCTACTCGAGCTAGTTCATATGCCACCATCACCAACCTCATACCCTATGCTCTCCCCATTGGCCTTCGCCACACCCACGTGTCACAGTACTCCCTAGTGGAGCCTGCATCTGCTAGCCTCTCAAACCAATCCCATAGTTGTAGCTCCAGCTCTAGCCATGCCCTTAGTAATCAGTCTCGATTTAAGGTTGGCCTGTACATTGACATTGGCTCATGTGTTACTAGCTGATACCAGTGCAGATCTCCTAATGCCACTTGCTACCATCCAAACTATCGCAGTACCTTGTCTGGCATATACTACACTGCCACATACTCCGACCTCCTAAACACAAAACATGGGAAAATATTGTATGGGAGTTGCTCTCCCTCCTTTTCCCATGGTCCTAAGCCCATGTATTGCCTCCACACCACTATCACTATCTCATCGATGCACACTCTCTAGTAGTCCACTAAATCTGTGTGGTGGTATGTCAATGGCTCAGCCCAGCTATATGCCACTGGCTCCTCTACCTATCTATCTTTGTAATCTAATTGCCTGAGCACTACAATATGCTCCCATGCCCATACCTATAATAATGTAGGAAACCCAATACTCCTCCCCTGTTGGCCGCCACCCTGGTACACTATATGATGCAAGTCCCAATACACCTCAGCCAACATCAGAGAACACCATGCCACTAGGCATCCCACATCCACAATCTGCTTCACCACTAGAATCAATGCTAGCACAACCCCTATACCACCTGTATCTAGGGAAATGTACCCCATAACTAGCCCTAGTACATAGAAATAGATCTGCCTCTCCATCGCCATGCGATCGAGATGCTCGTCTAGCACAAACTATGCCCATCAGATCTTGTACTTGACTCCAAGCCCCACCAATCTCTGTATAGTTGTCTCTGTTGTCATCTCTCTGGTTGCCATGACTGGCATCTCCCTTACTAGTAATCTGAATATGTGATACAC
The DNA here is from genome assembly GCA_028749045.1 of Cupressus sempervirens. NCBI lineage: Eukaryota > Viridiplantae > Streptophyta > Pinopsida > Cupressales > Cupressaceae > Cupressus > Cupressus sempervirens. Next base: position 406,501,539 of record CM053783.1, on the reverse strand, counting down.
ATCATCCAACGTTAGTCATCTCCCCAGTCGATAAGTGGAAAGTCATTGTCTCATTGTGCCACCTCTCAAACAGTGTTGTGACCATCACCATGTAAGTCTAAGTATAGGGAAACCTCGCTAGGTAGCCCAATTTTATTACCTCGATCTGTGCCTAGTCGATAGGCGTCAGTGCCTCTTTGGTGTGCAGCACTACTACTCTCCACTCTCGTGACCTTAGCGCATCCAAGGACCATTGCACACCACCAAAATAAATCCAAATGTTAGTTTTCTATTTCAATTTTTTATCCTCCCACACTCCCTTTCCTCACCCAAGCTTTTTCAACCTTTCCTGAGCAAAGCCCTTGTTCTCGTGAAGCCTACACAATAACATTCTCACGGACATATATTATTGTGGGATCGTGATGTTGACTTTGGCATGCCCCTTGACCTTTTTCCCTCTGGCTCTGCTAGCGCGTTCCCATGGTATCTACACCAGGCAATCCTACTAATCCTTGATCCTGTAGGATCACGTTTTTACACTATGCCAATATTCTTACTTTCTCGCTTTGACAACCCTTAGATCGTGTGCTTGCATTCCCATGACCTAACTCATGTTCCTCTTAGAGGGAACATAATCCCTCTTATCTACCCCCTTTCTTGCATAAACTCCCATTGCGGGATCATTCTCTCGCAAAACACTGTTTGAATCCTCGCAAAACTCCCAGATGACACTACTTTCATGGGATCCCATTTCTACTTTCATAGGAATTCCCTAACAATTAGAAACAAAAAAATCACAAGGAGGTTTTAGACCCTACCAATCGATAGAGTGTCCCTCGTACTCATACTCTTCGCACTATGTCCACTCGGTGTTCTGGTCGCCCAATACCTGCCATCATAATCTCCAATGCAAAGTTCCTAACCAGCAATATCTCCTCCTCAATCTAACTAAAAATAACCCCTTCTCACCACCTTTTAGCCACTTATAGCCCCACCTAGGTGCCCTAGCTCCCCCTCTAGGTCATCCAGCACTCTAGTTTTTTCCCGCCCCTTAGCTTTTTCTCCCTTTTTTTTTCTTTTGTCTATTTTCCCCTATTCTAAGCCTTTCGGGCCCTTGCTAGCTTTCTACTATTTTGTCAAGACATCGTCGTGCCACTTTTCTTTCCCCACCGCCTTATTGAGGGGGTATCATATAGTCTATTCTCTCTTTCTACTCAAGATTTGGGCAACCACACTACTTCAAAAAGTCTTCTTCACATCGTTTGTATTCGAACTTCTTTGAAATAATGTTGCTTCAATACTATGTCAAAGAGGGGCAAAATGTAGACACCTAAATCTAGTTACATCAATAAGTAATCATATTTAGTCATTTCCTAAGACATTATTGATTGAATATTTACTATTTAATTAATTAATCATCATCCCCAAGTTAATTTATTTATTTAATTAACTATAGTCCAATTGATAAAATCAAATGATCATCCAAAATCAATTTATCAATTAAATCCCTCTTCCCCTATTAAATTGAATAAATCATCAAATCTATTCAATTTAATTCCATATTCCCATTTTATTGAATAAATTATTTAATAAAATATCTAAAATCCTAAAAGCCTCCCTAAACCCTATCCTAACCCCTTATCCAACCCATTCACCCATACTAAACTCATTTAAACCACCTAACTAACCCATCCCATCAAAGCTAAATCACTCACCCTTAACCCCCCTTCTAAGCTAATCATAAATCCCCTTCTAATCATGTACACAATCATAAACATGGGTTAAGACTTGCTAACCCAAGCCAAAGTCAACAATCTCATCCTCACCCTCACCCTCCAACATATATGACCCTTACAAACCTCTCACACCTCTCCCATCCTCATTTACATCTCTTACATGAATCTTACATACTCAACCTCCCTCATTACTCCTTTGACCAAACCTTATCGTATCCTCTCACTCTAATTCTACTTGTGACATGTGTCACCTCCCTATTGGTGCTAAACAAGCACAATCCATGTTCTCCCTTTTGAGTACATATTGACCCTCCCTCATAATCTCATCATCTTGACATCTTGGCCCTCCATTCCTCCAACCCTTGGCCTATAAATTGAACCTCCTCCCTTCACAAAATCATCCACCTTCCATGAAAAGTTATAATACTATTTTGAGATCTCATAAACTACAAAAATACCATTATAATGTTGAAATACCTCCATGACTCCATTGTTAAAACTCTCATCCACTGAAAGCTTGAGCACAATGTGAGCATACATCCCCTCTCATCAAGGACATAGCTTCATCATCATGAGAAGCATTTGAGGAGTTTACCATTCTTTGTCTACTTTCCTCCATATTTCTTTCTTTGGTCCTATCTTAAGTGTTAACTAATTTAGTTCTGTTAAATCTTTCATTTAAATAGTTAGTTTTCAATTCGTACTACTAAACTAGGTAATATAATAGGACTAGATGATAAACAAATTAAAGTGAAAATTTCACATGGATTATTATCTTGAGCTACTAAAGAAAATCCAAGGGTTATAGAAAGTGAGAAGATCAGTTTAGGAGTGAGGAGTTCTATCAAGTTATTATTAGAACAAGCTATCCAAAAGCTTATAAGGAGAAAGTTACCTATTACTTAAATGGGTCAAGGCCAAGTATTCAAGAGAAATTGTGTCTAATCTAAGTGAACCATACTGAAAAGGCATACTAGTTTTCCCTAAGAGTTGAGGAAAAGATAAACCAGAAGTTTCATAACAAAATTAGTGGAAGAGGTCATGGAAAAATATCTAGCGAAGGTATTTTGATGGCCAAAATGATAATCAAAATAAGAAGGATGAGGCTAGTAGTAGAAACTAGAATCAGAGGGGAAATAATCATTTTATTTCCTAGAATAATACAGATCCAAGAGGAATAGGGATGGAACCTATTTTCACTATAGAGAAGGGTATAGGGCATTTTTTTTTTCTTAGTTCCAAATAAGGACTTATAGGATAACTAAAGGCCAAGCTAGAGTTGTGCATGTTGATTAAGATGCCAAATCCGCATATTTTGAAGATGTAAAAAGAGGTGAAGTTTTAGTTAATAGAAGAGTCTAACTAATGGGAGAGAATGAACTCAATCAAAGGAGGAGCTTGTTACTCATTCAGATGCAAATGTGAAGATAAGAGTTATGATGTGATCATTCATGGTGGAAGTAGTGACAACCTGGTGCTATAAAACATGGTCGTGAAGATAAATGTCAAGAGGTTGAAACACCTACAATAATACAATATTTTTTGGGTGTAGGATGACCATAAGGTAATTATCAATGATAAATGCCTAGTAAGGTCAAGATTTGGAGCTACCAGGATGAGGTGCTTTGTGATACAATGCCAACCGACATATGTCATATGTATTTTTGTATGTCATGATAGTTTGATAGGAATGCTATGCATGATGGAAATGCACATTGTTAGAAAGTAAAGTCAACCGAGATAATTGGAGTGGGGGTGAATTAGTTATCCACAAACATTGCATATTGAAATTTTAAATGCATTTACTTTCTCCATTCTATGCACTGATGCCTTTAATTAAAACAATATAGAAATATCTTTATTATAACTATATGGACTAGTCCAAAAAAAATTTCTAGTATGTAATACATATTGGGAATATGTATCAGCATAGAAAATCACATTTGTGAAGCATCACCTTACAAGAGAGTTTGAGGAGAAATATGAGTGCATTCAAAAAAATTCTATATCTTTGAAATATTTTTTTCATATTTCAATAAATGTGACTGGGGTTTCTTTCCTTGTTACATATCATATTTGTTTTCTACTACAATAGTTTTAGGCATGTATCTATCATAAAATTTTGGGTATTGGTGATTTTGGGCTTTACCGATACTGGGTTGTTGATCAGTATGATTAGTTTAAAAAATAGGTTCTCAAGGTCCAAGACCTATTATAGAGGATGCAACAAAGGGATGTCTAAATTGAAAGTTCTAAATTTGTTGATGAGACCAAAAACTTGTACAATTATAATATGATACCAATTTGTGTGTGCTTCAAAACCAAAACACACCCAACATTAGAATATTGGCCTATTTTTGTAATAAGAAAAGCCTACTATTGAGGAAATACTAGTTAAATTATTCTAATGTCAACTTTGAGAGAGAGAACAATATGTAGTAAGGTAATAATAAAAACTTATGTATTAATTGAGAAAACTTCACATGAACATTCTACTATGTAAAATTTGGGTTGTAGGTCACATAGTTTACGTTATCTATCTTGATGATAATTGAAGGTTCTAGTAGAAATATGATCACTATCTATAACCTAATAGATGTTTTAATTAGACATACTAAGTAGAGTTTAATTAAGGAGGAAATAATCTATTTAAATGTATTCAAGATGGAGTAGTATACATGTTCACCTCTGTGAGCATCACCTAAATTGAATGAGTGCTAAGTGTTCTATTTATTTTCATGAGAGATGAATTGATGTCAATCATCAAGGAATTCATTCAAGAGATTATTCAAGTTGATTTTGGTGAAGAAAGTCATATATTATTAAAATGTAAGTAGTTCCAACCATCTGTAGTACAATTTGATGAGTATGGATTTGTACGTACACATACATGACAATTTTTATCAAAGATAGATGAGTCATATGTTTTCCCTCTCGAAATCAACAAGTATTTCTTAATTGATGATTGCAAAAGCCCTGTTTGGTTATATGTCATTCAAATAGAGTCTTGTTCCAAACAAAAATTCATGGAAGTTTCCAATGTATTGCTTGATGGGCAATATGTTAATTTACAAGAAACATTTGAAGAAGTGGATGGAGACAATGAGAGAGTTATTGAAGAAGATATTTTGATTTCCAATGAATAAATTAGGAGAGAGAGAATGTACTACATGTCACAGATGAGGATGATGAAGAAAATCAAGAAGATATAGACATTAGTGATGGGGATTTCAGTCTTCTTAGAAATGCTAATGATTATTCAAAATCCTCACTTTTTATGCTCATTATATGTAAAGAATTCATCTTGCTTTATGTCTACTATATTTTGAGGTCACATACCTATATAATTTAAATGTTTTCTATACAGATATATGACATTAAATTGCACATGTTATGAGTCAAAACATTTCATGTCGACTTTGATCTTCAACTACATTGGGAGTTAAAGGCAATGAACTAGAAAAATTATTTTTATTTAATATTTTTGTGGTATTTGAAGATATTTTTAAATCTTTCCCTATATTGGTGGAATTTAAAATTATCTTGGAATCTTCATCTTCTTTATTTGATCAATTTTATAACACATATTTAATGTTTGTGCAACATGTAAATTTTTTGGTTGAATTCCACACTATCTATTGTTTCCATCATTAAAATGTTTACATCTTACAATTGTTAACATTCCTTGGTGAATAGAAATTCACAAATCAATAATATAATACTTTTAACAAAAATTAAGCAATTTTTCAATAACTATTTGCCAAATTTCATATGTGTGAAATATTATTTTATAGCTTCTTTTTCTTCCCTCTTTTTCATTATACTTTCTCCATTTCTATCATGATGGTTTTATTTTTATCATGTTGCTAATCTATAAATTAATATGTTTTTTGGCATCAAAAAATGTGGTAAAATAATACAAGACATACACTAGATAACATTGATCAAAATCATACAATTCCAATAACAAATTATGGGTGCCTTTTTGAAGAATGAGTGGCAAAAAATAATGACTCTTTTCAATGTCTTGACTTGAAATAATGAAAATTTTCAAATCTACTCTATAGTGTACTAGCATGATTTAATCTATAAAATTTGATCACAAAATAGAAGTTCTAGGTAAATTAAACTTTATTCAACTTTTTATTCTTTCGTTCCATTGCCATTTTTTAATCCATCACTTCACAGTCAATTCCTAAAGTTAAGTATGTTAATTTGATTAGATGTTGTCACTATTAGATTTCTATTTTAGTCACCATTTTTCATTTTCATAACAACTTGTTGTTTATCAAGATTTAGTTAATATGTAATTAGTTTGACTTTGATACAATATTGTAAATTGGTTAAAAATTTTACATTGAATAGTAAACTACTAACTTTGTCAATTGATTTTCAGTTGCATGATCATATGACAGTCATGAACAAGCCTAGGCCTAGTTATTATTTATGATCATAGTATAGTCTACCTCTACATAGTATAGTATGGTATAGTTAGTTAGAATTATTACTACTACTATCACTACTACTATCTGACCTTTCCTTCCATTGCTCCTGCTATCCACTAATGTGGTTGTATGCAAGCCACTTGTACTACACTGTGTATACAAGACCCTTGATGCAGAGTGCACAACAATAACTTCTTTCCAATTTAATCCTTCAATATGGATCAATATCCTAATGTAATATTTATTCAAACTATTACACTCCCTTTCTTGGGTTCCCACTTCACTCCCAGGGTTCATCTTCCTTAAAAAGGCACTACAAACTTCAATAAACTCTTCCAAGTCCTAGGATATCATGAACTAGTTCAAATGATATATTTTATTCTTAGTTTCAACCACTAGAGATCTTAGAAAAGAATTGATTACATATATTGTAGTTTTGTGGCTTTTTGACCTTCTTGTAAACTAGGCCTCTTGTAAAAACTTTCCCATAAAATAAGGTTGAGGATGTGGATTCAAGACTTCTTGGAATGGATTCAACAGGTTCAAAAACATCTCTTTTGTTAGGATTAAACCACAAATAGAAATAACAATTACATACAAAAATAACCAATAAAAAAAAATAATAGATCACACACAAAAGAACACAAGGCACCAAGATTTAACATGGTTAACCCAATCCCTGGGTTATGTTCACCGAATAGCAAGTCCAATATTTTTATGATCCAGTGATTACAACTTGATAACAATCTGTAATCCCTTACAACTCAATATCACCACAAGAACCAATTTTGCATCACACCTTATGAAAGAATCCCTAACCCTAAGCCCTTGTGTACAAGTATTTTAACCACTTTAGGGTTATAATTAATAATTATATGTTGTCCCAAAATTCTAATCAATCACCACAATCTAATAATCTCCCACTTGGGGATTGATTAGGCTCCACACTAAAAAACAATCTCCCACTTGGAGACTCATCTTGCAGCAATATTGCTACCACATGGGGCTCCCTCTAGATTAAACCACCCTAGATTCTACTATTCTTTTATTCATATTCAATCTAGAAGACCAACCAAAGTTGAAGATGAGTTTAGCTTCTCCCTTGTTACTACCTTTGTGAACATATCTGCTAGATTGTCATTTGTATGTATCTTCACTAGCTTTAACTATCCATCCTCCAAAATTGACCAAATGAAATGGTATGACAACTATATGTGTTTGCTCTTAAAATGCAGAGCTGAATTCTCTGCAAGATGAATGGCACTTTGACTATCTATAAACAAATAATTATCCCTCTGAGAGTGTCCCAATATTTCTAAGAAGAATTGAAGCCATATCATCTCCTTGGTTGCCTTTGTAGCAACAACATACTCTATCTCTGTAGTGGATAGAGCATTAATCTTCTGTAACTTAGAAACCTAGCTCACGACTGCCCCACTAATAGTAAAGACAACCTATAGTACTCCATCTAGTATCAATATCCCATGCCAAATCTGAGTCAACATAGCCTTGTAAATCAGAGCCCCCAAAGTGTAAACATTTATTGGATGTGCCTCTCAAATATCTAAGAATCCATTTGACTGCACTCCAATGCTCAATTCCTAGATAACTCATACACCTACTAACAATTCCAACTGCATGTGCAATATCTAGCCTAGTACATACCATAGCATACATCAAGCTTCCTACAGTTAAATCATAGGGTACCTTGGAAATATTATCCTCCTCTTCTTGTGTCTTGGGACACATCTCTTTAGTCAACTTCAAATTACTAGGTAAAGGTATGTTGACAGCTTTAACATTCTCCATAGAGTAACGTTGCAACAACTTCTCAACATAATCAACCTGAGATAGCATCAATGTTCTATTTTTCCTATCTCTACAAATCTTCATACCAAGGATTTGTTTTTCTGCCCCCAAATCCTTCATAGCAAATGCATGTGTTAATTGGCATTTTAGCCCCTTAGTATGATCCATGTTAGACCCAGCTACAAGCATATCATCAACATATAAACATAAAATAATGTAGCTATCATCATCCAACATAGTAATCGTAATGACATCTATTATATAATGACATAAAACTATCAAATTTTAGATACCATTCTTGAGGTGCTTGTCTTAAGCCATATAAACTTTTCTTCAATTTGCACACTAAGTTCTCCTTACCTTTGACCTCAAAGCCTTGTGGCTATGCCATATATATTTCTTGATCCAAATCACCATGAAGGAAGGCTATTCTAACATCTAGCTACTCTAAATGTAAATCTTCAGTAGCCACAAGACTTAAAACAGTACGGATAGAAGTCATTTTAACAACAGGAGAAAATATCTCATCAAAATCAATTCTCTTTTTCTGTGCAAATCCTTTTACAACTAACCTAGCTTTAAATCTTTTCTTACCTCCATCCTCTTCTTTTAACCTATAAAACCACTTATTTTGTAAAGCTTTTTTACCTATAGACAAATTGCACAAATCCCATGTCTTATTCTTCAACAAAGAGTCCATTTCATCTTTCATTGCAAACTCTCACTGAATCTTAATATCCACCTACATAGCTTCATCATAACTTTCAAGTTCACCAGCATCAATAAGTAAAATAGAATACAAAGAGGGAGAGAATCTTTCTGGAGGTCTAATTTTCCTTGTTGACCATCTTACATTCACCAGTGTGTGTGGTATTTTTTTTTGCTATTGTTGCACATCATGATGAATGGTTGGAACATCAGCTTTTGGAGTATCATCTAACACTACATAATCATCTTATTTCTTCTCATGTTGCTGCATCAGATCTTTGTACAACACCTTCTCATTGAATATGACATCCCTACTTCTTAAAATTTTATGATTTTCAAAATCCCAAAGCCTATAACCAAATTCATTAATTCCATATCCAACAAATACACATTTCTTTGACTTAGCTTTCAGCTTGGTTCTATTTTCAGAATCTATGCGAGCAAAAGCTTCACAACCGAAGGTTTTGAGAAAAGGATAACTCACCTTCTTACCAATCCATGCTTTCTATGGAATACCACAACCCAAAGGCTTAGAGAGCCCTCTATTAATAAAATATACAACAATATTGATAGCCTCTACCCACATGTGTAAGGGCAACCCAACATGCAATCTCATGCTCCATTATAGTCTTGTTCATGCATTCAGCCACTCCATTTTCCTTTGGAGTCCTTGGAATAGTCTTCTATCTATGAATACCATTAGAGGAGCAATAATCTTCAAATTGATGACTACAATACTCACCATCATTATTAGATCTGAGACATTTTAATTTTTACCAATCTCATTTTCAACCAAGCATTTCCATTTCTAAAAAGTTTGAAATACATCAAATTTATGTCTAAGGAAATAAACCCATACACTTCTACTTACATCATCAATAAATGTAACATAGTAATGAGAACCACCAATGGAAGATACCTGAGCTGGTCTCCACACATCAGTATGCACAAGCTCTAATTTCTCCCTTTTTATTTTCCTTCCCAATCTTCTATTTTCCATATACACAACTTTCACAGAAATCCATATTAACAAATTTTAGACCTAGAAAAACTCTCTTTGAATGAATTACTTTCATACCTTTCTCACTCATGTGTCCAAGCCTGTTCTTCCATAGTGTTGTATCAAAATCTATAACAACTATTTGTTCTCCCTACTCAACTGTAGCAATTGTTTCTAAACATTCATTTTCCTAAGGTGGCTATACAAAGATATAAGGTGTCTACTTTCACAAATTGTTCCTAAACAATATGACCTATACAAAGATATAAGGTGCCTACTTTCACACCTTTTACTACTACAAGGGAACCTTTTGAAGTCTTCCAATTTTTATCATTAAAAGTAACTACACAACCCTCATCGCCGAGTTGCCCTGCTGAAATTAAATTCCTACTCAGCCTTGGAACATGTCTTACCTCATGTAGTAGCCAATGATTCCCATTCTACAACTTAATCTTAATTTTTCCCTTTCCAAAAATCTAACAGGGTTCATTATTCTCCAAATAAACAAGCCCAAAATCCCCTAGGACATAATCAACGAAATAACCTCTATGAGGTGTAGCATGAAATGAAGCACCAGAATCTACAACCCAAGAATCATAAACACTTTCTAAAGACAAAAGAAAAGAATCCTCTTCAAATTTATTACTTACCACATTTTCCTCCTTGTCTCCATCTGGTTTATCTCCTTCATTCTTCTTTTGATTCCAACAATCTTTCTTTTTATGACCTAGTTTCCCACAATACTAGTAGTTATTCGGTCCTTTTGATTAAGAGCTCCTCCCCTTTGGCTTTCCTCTTGATATCTCATGATTTCCATAGTTACTTCCTCTCTTAGTCGTTATGCCCTTGCTTTGTGCATCCAAAGCACTTCCTGATGTAGACCCACCTAAGGTTTTCCTTCAAGTTTTCTCACCCAAAACAACACCAATCACATTTTAGGGTACTAGATCCAGGAATAGAATTACTCATCGACATTACCACACCATTCCAGCTTTTAGGCAAAGAACACAAAATCAAGAGAGCCCTAATTTCTTCTTCAAAATTGATACCCATAGAAGATAACTAACTAGTAATAGTATTAAACTCATTTAAATGGTCTGTAAAAGATCCACCTTCTACCATTTTCATATTTAAATAAATGCTTCATGAGAAATACCTTGTTTGAAGTAGAGGGCTTTTCATACAGTGTCACTAGGGTTTCCATCAACTCTTTTGTCATCTTCACTTTTGTAATATTAAATGCCACTGATGGTGCCAAGCATAATCAAATGCTTCCAAGTGCTTTTCTGTCCAAAAGATCTCATTCATCATTTGACCCCTGATTCTTGGCTTTGCCTTCCAACATCTTCCATAAATCCTTCTGATAAAGATAATCTTCCATTTCCATCTTCCACAACTGGAAGTTCTTCCCATTAAACTTGTCAACCCTCAGCTGCCATCACTCACACTCAATTGTGAGACTTTCCTACAGAGGATAACTGAAGAAAAAAAACTACACTCTGATAGCACTTGTTAGGATTAAACCATGGACAAAAAATAATAGATCACATAGAGAAAAACACAAGGCACCAAGATGTAACATGGTTCACCCAATCCCTGGGCTACATCCACCAAATAGCAACTATAATATTTTTATGATACAATGATTAGAACTTGATTACAATCAGTAATGCCTTATAGCTCAATACCACTGCAAGAACCAGTTTCACATCACACCTTATGAAACAATCCATAACCCTAAGCCCTTTTATACAAGTATTTTAAACTCTTTAGGGTTATAATTAATAATTACATGTCAGCCCCAAATTCTGATAAAATAGGGCCCAAATCTTTTAAATTTTTTTAATGAAGTATGTACAGTACTTTCCTAACTAGTCACCACAATTTGACATCTGTCACTTCATCAAACACCAATTACTAGTTTCATTCCTTCAACACAAATCAAATGCAAACAACAATTTAGCCTAATTGATCAAGTTAGGCTAGGGTTTGATAGAATTTCCTTAGTTGGATGCATGAAACCAATCCATTGGTTGGTAACCTCCTATACAAAGAGTTTGAAATGATTCATCAAAAAATATAGACCCACAACCTTCATTTTCTAATCACATACTCAAATAGTGCATTTTTAGGCTAAATACATGGTTATATTTAGCCTAGGGCATCAAATTAAAAATAGAAAATGGAATTTTACTATTATGGTGTTTTGGAATAATAAAATACAACATATTGAATTTGAGTTCATCAAATGGAATCAATTTCCAATACTGAAATTGCAAGTTAGGGTCATTTCTTTGCTCCAAACCCTTGAATTAAGGGTTTCAGACTTGTGCTCAATAAAATTGTTGTAACTCTTTTCAAACTTAATCAAATTCAACAAAACCAATTGAAAATGAAATAAAAATTAGATAACTAACTTTACACATGCATTATTTTTCCCCACTAACATGTACATTGCCATAGAAAATAAAATTGCTCCAAAAAACAAGTTTTTTTCTTAATAAAATGTTGTTACCATATGTACAACTTGATGATGTAATATGGGAAAGATGTATTATGTATTAAGTACCTTCAATCAAAATTGATTGAAACCAACTCTTTATGTTTATGAATATTGGGATGTTAAAATGACTTTTTATGACAACTTTTCAAAAAGTTGCATTTAGCAATTTTTCCATTTTTGCCAAATGTGACAACTTTTTTGCATTTTTGCTCCTAATTGTTACCAAATGATCCTAAACCTTTAGGAATAGTGGGATAGATATATCTAAGGTTAAGAAAAGATTTTCTTTAGTTATTAGACTCCAAGACACTCAAAACCAAAAAAAAACCTAACCTAGTCGACTAAGGACTCTCTTGGTTTATAATGTGACCACAAAGAGCCTTGTCTACATGGAAGTTTAAAACACCCGCACAATGGATGGTGTTATCACATCCTTATTACATCACAAGAAAAGAATAAAACAAATATTCAAAAAGGAGATAGGTATAGGTACCCTACACCAACCCTTCCTTTTCCTTTTCCCTTTCTTCCTTCACCACTAAAAATATCACTGCAAAGACATAGATCACAACGATATAACAAGAGATAAAATATATATTCAGTCCTGAATTCTAAATAAATGAATGAATGGAAAAACATGTGAACAACATAATTAAAGATAATCCAAAAGTTCATCCATTACCTTCAAAGCCACTTGATTGTCTATGGGGCTATAGAAGATTTTTAAAGGACTACATGAATTGACAATATTCACGAAGAGTTCATGCATTCCATGTTCAATAAAACCCAAAGTGTGAAGTCAAGAATAGGATAGAAAAAAATGACATGTATAATATGATGGAAGAGGATCATGCATCATTTTTCATGTGTAATGAATATGAAAAGGAGTAAAACTAGTCTCAAATAAGAGTGTGACAACAATATGGAAATTCGTATAGGTATGTAAATTCATGGAGTGGTTCAGTGGAGTTTAGACTATGTTGGAATATAGTGGAAATGGACTGATCTTTCAAAAAACAAGTAAAAATGAATAGCATTCAAAATGGAGGGTCAAGGCATTATTTTCATAAGGGTTATTGGGCATGACTATCCTTGTTTGACACAAAATGAGTAATGGGCTTGTAATTTGGGCTAAGTGTTGTAGGAATTGTTGATTTTGGTTTAATTTTTTGGTTTCTCACCTAATCAGGCTAGGATAAATAATTATTTGATGAAAAATCCAAGGATGTAATGAAATGACACCTACATGTATGTCTAGGTCACTTTTGGCAAGTTATAAGCCAAAGTTGCTAGTTCGGAAAAATTGGGTCTTTTTGAGGTTTTATTTAATATAGCATAGGATTAAGTTTTTTTAGTTGATTTTGAATAAGTTGGAACCTTTTCCAAGTCTTAGAGTTGAAAAATTTTTGAAATGGAAAAAGTTGTACTTTTTGTGTAAAATTGCTAATTTTCAATATTGTAAAAGTTTGTTAAAAATGTAACATAGTTGAAAAGGAGTTGTAACTATTCAAAAAATAGTTATAATAGGAGAAGGAGACTTGTTGGATGGATGAGTATTTTTAACTAAGTTGGAATAAGGTAAATAGACATTCCTGAGCATTGAGTGTGATTCCATGACCCCATTTCCCTACGGTTGCTTTGCAAACCAAGCCTAATTAAGCCAATAAGGACTATGTTACTTAGTGAAGGAGAGGGAGTGCTGGAGTGGAATTGAGACTACTTGACTTAGGGTTGGACATAACATTGAAAAGTGTATCTAGGACCCTAATTATTTTAATACTTATTTGGGACTTTTGGATGTTATACCCCAAAAACCTCGTTAGATGCCTAATAGGGCTACTAGATGAATTTTTGTTTGATACATTGTGGAAGTGTGGGGATCAAACCTGTCATGTATTTTGCATTAAGTGAGTTCCCTAAGTCCATTTCATGCCTTGGAATGATTGTACAAAATTATTTTTGAGTTTTCCTCATGTTGCCCTAGTTCTGGGAATTAAGTCCTGAAGCCATAATTTGGATTAACTTGATCCTTAGACCATGGGTGCTTGAAGAAGTTGGTAGTCTTGTTTTCTTCAACATTGAGAGAATTTTAAATTCTTATGACCTTTTGAGAATGTTGGGGTTTTGATAACTTTTTAATTTGGTGATAGAATGGGAAAGCCCATTTACACCTTTCTAGCTGTGTACTCTGCATCAAAAGGGTCTTACTTGAAGGTTTAAAATGATATGATGGTCATGAAGAAGCCTAGTCATAGTTATTATTTATGAGAAAAAAGTGTTGAATCAAAAGAAAGAGGAATTGTGTGCCAAGCACAGACAATATAAAAACTAGCTGAAAAACTGTAATGGAGCTGAGAAATTGAAGACAAAGGTGATAGAGATTAAGAAGTAATGGAATCCTGGTAGACCAAATTTAGAAGGAAAAATTTGAATTGAAATTGATGAAGATAGAAAATTTTACATTAATCTGAAACATGACAAAGGACACTTGAAAGAAAAGTTGAGATTGTTTTATTATAAGATCATAGAATTGCAAATTAAGTTTAATAAAGAATTTTTTGGTTCAAAAAGAAGCATGATAAATAATGCACTATACAAAGAGAATAGAATGGTAATTTACACATAAAGTTATAAGAATGTGATGGAAGGATTGAAGAATTAATTGGAAGATTGGGCTTTTGGGATACAAGGAAAAGTTGAAGATATTTTAGATGGAAAAAAGATAATGAGTGAGGAATATGATGAGAAATTTGTGTTGGAACAAAAATTGAATCAATACAACAATAGAAATAACAAATTAAATGACAAAATAAATAAAAATTTACACATGTGGGAAACTTGTAAGTCATATTTTACAAGTACAATTGTAGGACTAGAAAATGAGCTTGATTTGATGATTACGGAAGGAAGTATATTGAGCCAGAAATATGTAGAGTTATATAATGAATGTGCATTTTTGAAGGAACAAATGGGAGATTATGATGAAGAGATAAGCTCTATGGAAAAGGAAAGGTTAGGTTTAACATCTCAGTTAGAGAGGAATTCAAAGAAACTAATTTTTTTTGCAAACAAAGGTGCAGATTATGAGTACTAGACAATGAGAATTGAGCCAGAAACTCAAAGAACAACTTAGAGAAAATGGACTTCTAAGAGAAAAAAAAGTGTAGAATTATGATAAAAAAAACTTGATCTAGTAGCAAGGGAGAATGGTTCATTGAAAAAATAAATGTAGGATATTGAAATGAAGTGGAAGAAAAATAAAACAAATTGATTTATTTTGAGCAGAAGGGATTCTATTGGAGAACACACAACATTTTGTGTAAATTTTGTGTCCCATTCTTATAGATAGGCAGCCTAGAGAAAGAAAATACTCTACCACAAAATATATTATTGTCCCTCCTAGTGGATTGCTTAGTGCATGTCCTAATGGGTGGTGTGGGGGAATAGTATGAACAATCACTTACATTACCACCAAGCTATATAAATACAATTGTCTTACTTCTCTAGCTCTTGTTGAAAAGCTATAAAATATAATTACTGATTTTTATTTCTTGTATACTAAAATGTACATGGTGGATAGTTTTTTCAATGTTAATGATAGTTTTAATAATATCAATTTTATTTGAAGTCAACTTAAGCTCCTACAAGAACTATTTAGTATGAAAAAAAAGCCTGGATTGTGTTCAATATAAGGTTTTACAAGCATTATTAGCATGCCTAGATGTACAGATTTGAATTTGATCCTTTCACATTAACTACACTCTACTTCTATTCTATAATGACATCTAAGATTGTCTATATAGTGAAAAAAGTTTGAGCATAAATGTTTACAATTGAACATAAACAAATTTTTTTTTTTTTCTTGGGGGGGGGGCGGGGGAGGGGGGGGGGGGGGGGGATGGATATAAAGTCTAATTATTCAATTCATATTTCATTGAAAAAATTGTTCATAAATCTTCATCGAATACAATAATTTTCAAAATTACAAAGATTGGAAACATAAAATACTTCAGACAAGAAAATATAATAGATGACAATAATGGAGTAGAGATAACTAAAACCTTATATGTAGGCCTATTTGCCCACAATAATAGTTTCCAACCCAATTCTTCCATTGCTACCATAAATTTATTCTTATGAAAAAAATCTAATTGGGATAACATTGGTGGTGTTAGACATGCTTAATATTAAAGCCCTGACATATTGGAAAAAGACCTTACTCACCAAGAAAAAGCTAGGAGGTGATAATGTGCTTGTAGAAATGTCAATGTGCTAAGGAAGGAAGCTAATTGCCCATATTCACTGACAAAATTTATCAATATGTCATTAATTCATCCTTTCCATGCGGTACTTTCTGATAGATTACAATAATTTTATCAATGTGTCATTAATTCACCGTTAAATTATGATCATAGTATAGTCTATCTATGCATAGTATAGAAAGGTATTGTTAGTGTAGATATCAAATTCATATGGAGTACAAATAGTAGTATTTCATTGCAAAATATTATCCTAATAGATGTTAATTATCTTCCCATCTAGGTTTGAAAACTAGATAATGTGTTCATAGACCTATATATTACGAAAAAAAATAGAAGCCTCTAGGTGCCACTATAATCAAATTTGTTGTTAAATTTGCATTATACATCCTAACAAACCCTCCTCTAGGTTTTGGATGCCTAATTCAAGTCCACACAGAAGCAAGTATAAATTATTTTTTGATCTTAAAAATTTTGTTCATGTGAACATCTAGAGGCATCCAAAAAAACTTTAGATGTCCATTCTCAAGTTTTGAATTGATGCCCAACAAAAGTTATGAGGATTACTACTTCCTTTTTACCCAAATCTATTAGTCACATAGAGATACCCAGCTAGGGTTTTATCCATATCTCTCCATGACTAACATCATTCATTATAAAGCCCAATGAAAATGAAAATATTCTTTCATATCTCTCTTTTGAACTAGGTTTTATAATTTTCCCATGGTTGAAATGAGAAATGTGATCCCAAAAATTAGACAAACCTAGTTTTCTATCAAAACATGACCTATAGGTGGCTATCCTTTGATTTATCTCCCACTTCAACTCTATAGAACCTAAAATTAGATGAAAAATAAAGTTAAGATATTTCTCCAACTTCTTATGGAGTTATTTTTCAAAGATCACTATGTACAGACTCATCACAAGCCAAAAAAAGAGATAAATCTCCACCAAAAGTATAGGTTTTCAATTGAAATCCTGCTAGTTTACAATACAATTCATCTTAACAACCCTTGAAATGATTGTTGACCCATTTTGAATATTTTACCAACAATTCTAGCTGATTGATTATATGTTGATGTGTCAAATAGTTTATTAATTTTCTTAAGAAAAGTATATGCTAGCAACTAGAGTATAAAATGATGTAGATTAGAATATATTTGTTCCTTCTAAACTACATATGAGAAAAGAATTGGGGTTAGAAAAATTTCTTGTTTTAAAGGTCAGAGGTGTATATAATTTTTCCACGGCTAAATTTTGGCTATGGTCCTTTGGCAAAGAAATTGATTGTGGAGAAACTAGCATTGATGACCAGCTAGCACTCAAAGATTGCTTTGGCATATCACTCCTAAGAGGAACAACCAAAGCCTCACAATTATGGGAAAGCAAAATAAAAATCACTCTTCAAGGTGAGAGATAATATTCCTTGACCTGTGTCACATCTAGATGCATTGGACATCAACTATTCACCTGTAGTATGGGTAGAGACTGCATCATTAGTATCATAAACATCATCCATTGTGCCTAGTTATAATCAAAGGATGTCTATTAAAACACCATCACAAAACTAGAATACAAATAAACAAAAAAATCTATGTCCAATCATATTAACACAATCCTTATGTGTCAAATCATTCTTCTCAAAAGAATAGACCTAAAACCATTTTCATTCTGCCCAGCCCTTGTGCTAAAAGGAAATTCCTTCTTTGACAATGTTGAAGCTACTAGCACAATATTTGAACTAGAAGAACAAAACACTCCTCATTCTAGTCATATTGTAAAGAAAATGAAGGTATTTCTAGCTAGATTTTACCCATGGATACATGCAACACAAGAAGGTATGAAGCACATTAAATTTTTAGTTAAATTATAGCTTGCAAGAAACAATTTATGGTTGGATTGGGAAATTTTCTTTCGCCTATGTTTATGAATTGACGTTTGAAACTATTTTAGACTTACTAATCTAATGATCTATGAATCATGGTGAGTTTCAAAAAACACTTTGAGGTTATATAACCAAAATATTTTCTTTATACTTTTAAGACAAGCAAGGTTCTTTTTGGGCCCATGATGCCTAGTGCTTGGTGTAGTTATTTTCACTAAGACCACAAGGTGCACCTAGGTGTATGTAGATTATAAGGTATGCCTATCTAGAGCCATCCAAATTTGAACATGTGCTACCCCACTCAAGTACGAGAGTTGTGTTGTGAAGTTAACTTGGGTCATCCTAGTAATTACATACTGATGAAGCTAGCAAAAAAATTTCTTTTAGAAGAAGGATTACATTAATGAATATATTTGATCATTTCCTTGGTATTTTTTTATTGCCTTGCACTTTTGATAGGATATGTCAAATATTTCTTTAGTTAGTTTTAAATGGAGGATGAATGATTTGTATTATAATCATATGGCCCTTATAGTGTGTGTTCATTGATTCCACATAATATTGTAATATAAGAGATGCTAGTCCAAACTAAAACATCTATTTTTATTAATTGGAGCATAGATGTAGGATAACAAGAAGCAAAAAATTGGAAATGGTAGTATCACTAGATTCTTAAAGAAGCTCCATGGTTTTGACGCAGGGTGAAAGTACAATCTTGTCTCACCATTTCTGATATTTTGAAGAGTTAAGGATGAAACAATTCTGGCTATAATAGTTAGGGTTGAACACATTTTGGTTGTAGATATGTGGTAGGTTTCCTTGTCGACATGGCATGTAGGGTTATGGCTGAAACACTTCCAGCTGAAAGGGTTCCAGCCATAACCCCCGTGTATCAAATGACTCAAAATATCATAAAAACTAGCCAAAAAGTGGTTGACTACAATTTTATTAGCCTTCAGGTTTCAACCATAACTTTTCTAGCTAAAATAGTTATGGCTAAAATAGTTTCAGCCATAACTACCTATGTGGCATCCTAGGTGGCAGCCACACAAGCAAAAATAAGAACTTCTGCAAACTTCTCACTTTGCAAGCCAATTTGACTTACTAAATTGAAGTTTTTCTTAAAACTAAAAATATAGTTTTGTAGGTCTTAGAGTCAAGATTATGATCATATAATTTTTTTATTATTTTGATTATGGATAATATGTTATAATTTGAAAATATTACAAGTAGGTATTTAAAGATTTAGGAAGGTGTCTATTCAAAAATAAGAAAAAAATAGTAAATCATGTTCAAAAATTATTATATTTTAGTGTCGCACTAGAGGAGAGAGTCTTCTTCAAGAATATGTAATTTTTTTTAAAAAATATGTAGATTTGATGGAAAAAGTTTTATGGGAGAAAAAAAAATGTCAATTTCTGATAACTTTGACTTTGACCATTTATAACTTGAAAAAAATTACCTGAATTTCAATTTTTCTTTTTTGGTGTACTAGGTATACATGTTGACTCTTAACAAATTTCAAAATTATGCCAAAATATGAATATTTGCATATATTTGTTTGATGAGAAAAAAAACTCTATCTTTTCAGCATTTTAAAAAAATTAAAAAATAGACTTTAAAAATTAAAAGATAGATAAAATTTTCACTCAGTTTAAAAAAAAAAAAATTGCAAACATAAACTTTATCTAATTTTACACATTTCATTAGTTTACATCATCTTTAAATTCTAAGTACAAATGCCACTTTTAGGTTGTTAAAGTTGAACACTTTAAATTATAATATCACTTTTTGTTTATAAAAGGTGACATAGGTTTGTGCTTTTACCCTGTGGGCATAACCAAGATTATGGTGGATTCCTGGAAAAATGAGAGAGTAGAAATTGACAAGGTCACACACCATGTCAATATGGAATTGATACCTCTAGTAGCAGAAATCCCTCTGGAAGAGAGTAATTTTTTCAGAGATCAAAAAATATTGACAAATGTTGTCAAGGCCTTTGTGAACGATGAAAAGGAGCTGAATAAGCTCATCAAGGTGGAGACATATTATGACATGGAATCAATCAGAAAGCTATGAAGGTATGTTCTTAGGATAATCATTGAATATATTTCCCAAATTTGATAGGATAAGAATGCATCATTTTGTCTTTCTTAATCACTGTAGGCATGGTATCAAAATTTCTTTTTCTTTTTATCTCTTCACCTCCATGAGCAAGGGCATCGAGGGTTTCAAGAGGAAATCAACTACTGACCCAACTCTCCATGAGGGATTACTCCTCCTAGTTTATGAGTATATGAAGTCTCAAACCAGGGGAAAATCCCTTGGTGATACTAGGTGTTCTTTTGAGGTAACGGTAAGCTTGGACTTCAAGGATGTATAGAGCATAAAATTGGAAGAAGAGGACATTGTTTCCTCTAAACCCAAAAAAGAAAGGAAACCCTCTACCCACATTTCCTATAGAAAGAGCCCTAAAGGTCTTCCTCCCATCCCTCCTAAGCCTGAGCCTTAGGAGGAGGAGGAGGATAATGATGATTATGAGGATACATACTCGAACGAAGAGGAAAAGGGGGAGGAGGATGAGAAGGAGGAGAAGAAGGGGAGGGAAAATGAAAAGGAGGAGGAGGATTCAACAGACGTGTTGGGGAATCCTTAGAAAATTAAAGTAGATGAGGCCCTTGAGACCAAACACCAGATTCTTGTGATTCCAAGCCCTAGCTCCACTTCCTCCCCATCTATTTTGGGAAAAGAGAGTGGGGAGCTGATATCAAAAAATAGGAGGAGGTCTTGGAGGAATTCGAACAAAGCCAAATTGGGGATTGTCAAGGAGCCATTCAATATTCAAGTGATGGAGGACATTTATGGCAAAACCAACTATGATGATCTCATTGATCCTGGTCTAGTCATGATATCTGATAATGTGAGGGAAACTAGGCTTAACTTGTTGAACAATGCAAAGAACAACATGATAGACAACTTTCGGTCTATCAAATGGTTATTTCATGAAATTGAAGAACTTAAGGGGAGAAGAAGCAAGGAAGGAAACCAAAACATCAGTCATGATCAGGGGCACAATAAAGAGGACAGAAGCTAGGATGTAAGCCAATGACTCTCCAATATCTAGGACCACAGGGTAGGCCAAGAGGAAAGAATCGCCAAGGTTGAACAAAGAGTCCAAATGATGGAGTTCTTTCATCAGAACTTGGTTAATTAGGTGATCGCCACTTTGAATGTTTTGAATAAGAACATTAACAGTCTAGGTGAATCACTAATTAGCACTAGATTCTATGGTGATATGATGGAGAAGACTAGCCTCAAAACTAGGCAGGCAAAGGATGATCCTAGAGAAACTAGGAACTAGGTGGAGGCTCAGAACTAGGACTAGGAGGATGCAGACAACAAGAAGACCAATGAAGTTGTAGAGACCCTGTAGGTTCTTGACAGAGAGAATTGATAGTTAGTGCTTTTTTGTTGTCTCATACTTTCCTTATGTTGCTGGTTTTTTCTTGTTCTAGTTTAGCTAGTTTTTTGTTTCTTGGCTATGGGCCTATTGTTTTGGGTTGGCTTTTGTTAAGCAGTTTTGCTGATGCTGGACTTTTCTGAATGTTTCTATATTTGATATGCTGTAAAATATTTTGGGTTTCAGGATCTCCATAAAACCTATTTTACTTAATCAAAAACAAGAAGCAAAAAAATTTGAAAATATGATAAATTATTGATACTCAAAGGTAGATTAATTTAATATTGTTGTGTTGATCATAACCTTTCTAGCCAGAGTATTTAATTTTTCCTATCATACTATTGTTGGTGCTAGTTGAACCTTTATTTGTTGATTTTCCCATAAGTTGTGAGTTACTACACACATTAAATAAGTTTTATCTTTAGTCTCATTGACCTTTAGGTGGTCACTTTTTAGAAATTAATAAAATTTGTCTTTATCTTCATTACTTATTTGAGGTGCTTTTCAAGGATATCATAGTTCTATTTGTTGTGATACAATATTTATAAAAAAAAAATGTGCAACTTCTTAGAAGGTTGAAGTCATATGACTATAAAAGTTTTGGTATTATATTTAAGTTGTAGTATTTGAGAGGAATTTACACCATATGGTGGATATTTTTTGGTGTGTAATTTTTTATTGAGTTTTAATATAAGGTGTCATCATTTCTATGAATCTTGATCTTCTACCTATTTGAGCTATTCTAACATACCTGTTGGATTATCTATGCCATTTAAAAAAAAAATTTGTGCACATATATTGAACATATATTTCACATATTATTAGCCATTTGTTTTAGTGGATGAGTTGTCTTCTTTGATTTTTTGATGGGGGTAAACATCTATTTTGTGTTTCTTGACATCTATGCATGCTTCACAATCAATATTAGAGATGGAAAGAAGTTTTCTTTTGAATAATAAAAGATGTTCAATAATGTAAAAGCACCTTTAAGGGTTTTTTTGTGATTTGATAGTTGCAATATCATGTAGATTGTTGTAGTTGTAATTGAAATGGAGCTCCTCCTACAAATACATGATTAAAAAGTATTCATTAAACTCCCTAACTAAAGAAATGCATTACATCCAAGGAAAAATATTATGTGATTCTTATTTTAAGATTATACTAAAATATACTAAGAGGTAAACTCATTCTCTTAGCTAAACTGAAAGTCAATTTTTTTTACTGGCTAACAAGCAATACTAAGCAAGATTATGTTCTCTAGTGGCTATGACACTAAGATGAACAAACCAGTCACCAGAAATTGGTTCTACAAGTTAGGTTTATAATAGAGACATTTTGAAGTTTGTATTTTTATTTTTTGAGCATTTGGGACTCTTTCAATAAAATATTTTTAGTTCAACTTTTTTAAAACTAGCATAGATATACACGCATCTATCTAAAAGATACAATATATATAAGGCATCTACATGGAATTTGATACATAGGATAGACATTAGCCTCAAGATTGATCTCTATATTAGTCAAATAAATGTATTTAAGATATTTATGCTATTTGATTTCTATATAGATGTATTATGTATATACTATATACTATAAAGTATATACAGTTGTACATATGAAGTTTTTCTATATGCTTATCAAATTTATCTTAGAAAATTTGTGCTAACGAATCACACCATTACAACACTTTGCTACTTTTGTAATTATGCCTATTGGCATGATTACAACTGACAATTCACAACATTTGAGTACTATGTACTAGCTGAACATTTATTTTCTCATTATCCCATATGTTGTGGGTTACCAAACACATTAAAGAAGCTCTATCTTCAGTCATATTGACCTTTAGATGGTCACTTTTTGAAAATTAATAAAATTTGTCTTTATCCTCATTACTTGTTTGAGGTTCTTTTCAAGGATCTCATATTTCAATTTGTTGCCATACAATCAAAAAAAAATTGTGCAAATTTTTAAAAGGTTGAAGTCATATGACTATAAAAGCTATGGTATTATATTT
Source organism: Cupressus sempervirens (assembly GCA_028749045.1). NCBI lineage: Eukaryota > Viridiplantae > Streptophyta > Pinopsida > Cupressales > Cupressaceae > Cupressus > Cupressus sempervirens. Next base: position 406,477,738 of record CM053783.1, on the reverse strand, counting down.
AAGTTGTTGCAGTATTTGAGGAGGAATTTACACCATATATTGGAGCTTTCTTAATGAGTAGTTTTTTCTTGATTTTTAATATTCAATGTCAGAGTTTATATCAATCTTCATCTTTTGCCCATCCGGATTGTTATCATAGGCCTGCAGGATTATGTGTACTAATTTCTTATTTTTGTGTGTGTATGTTTCTAATAGGTATTTCACATCTCATTAGCCATTTGATTTATTCAATGAGTTGTCTTCCATTATGAGTTGATAGTAAATTTTCTTAATAGATGTCAAGAAACACAAAATTCCTATTAATTTAGTTTGATCAATCTATTTTTGTATTACAAGAAAGAAGAAAAGTGCAAAGCAAATGCAAATAAAAAAGAAAATGAACACAAAGATACAATGTTGCCAGTTCATAGAAGCCAATAGTTTTTTGATATAGAAAATACTGATAAGGAGATGGATATAGCACATAATGATGTGCAAATGAATACAAAAGATGATAATGCAAAGATTGATGTAGCACTTGTAAATGTGTTGCTTGATATAACACATCCTAATGAGCAACTTGATGAACATCACAAAGAGAATCCACTTGAATATGTTGTGCCACCTCATAGTATAGTTTCTACGTTTATAGTTTTTGATCAAATTGGTGGATCAAAAAAAATATTGATGGTGGTTCAAGAGAAGATGTTCCTACTACTATTAAAACACAAAGATTGAGCTAAACTCTATATAGATCTATAGAGAAGAAAGAAAAAAAAAGAGTATTATAAGCCATTCATGGTTGAGGTATCAAGAGGTGGTGAACCTATTGGGTATAATGTTGTAAGGTGGGCTACTAAGTTGGGCATAAGATGTAGAGCTCCTTTAGATATTTGAAAATCAAATTTAATAGAGAAAGATCCACAAAATATAATTTTTTTTATATAGTAGGGCTTCGGCCTCCATTTCAAGCCGCTTCCCAACATGACATATAGATAACCTACCCTAAGCTCAGTAAAATCAAAAGATCACAAAATACCACATATCATACATTAGCTCTTAAACAAGCAACTGACAAGTACTAAAATATTATTGTTCGTAATCACAAATTCCATCACTCCAATCACCCTAATAGAACTAATTGAAAATCAAGTACACATAAACCAATCCACATCATAACATGACATCACCTAGAACAAATCAAACAAATAGTCCAGTCCTATAAAAGTGATTAAAAAGCAATCCAAATACAAATGATCGAAGACTCAAAGGTTATATCAAATAGGTCACACCATTCACCTTAGTTTCACAAAAAAACACTAAAAAATGCAATCACAATTAATAGATCAAAATAACTAATAGATCATACAAGACATATTACCATGGTTGAGTATTAAAGATCATATACAAACATCATCATGACATCATAGAACAAACACCCAAGCCTCTAGTAAACATCCTAACTGGCCAAAGCTAAGACAAACCCAAAAACCCTAACACTATTAAATCACACATCACATAAAACATATACAAAAGTGAATTTTATAATTCATTAGGTTTTGAAAACCCTAAAGTTCAATATTTACTAGAGGTTTTTGGATTAAATCATCGACAATTCTATAATGGAAATCAATTTTCTCAAAGAAGGGTTTCGAGCTAAAGAAATTTGAAAATAGAAACACAACAGACACGGAGAAGATAGGAATACAAGGAACGAGCAACTACTACACAAAACCAAAAGATCCTACCTAAATTTTATGCTAAAACAATGAACTCACAAACATGCAGGAATCTTCCTCTTCCTTCAAAAAGCCTCTTTTCAAAAATGGGCTCCTCCAAACCTATGTGTCTAAAAATGAGCTATAATTTCTGTAATAAAGAGTTTTTCGCCCAAATGAAGGCTTTGATCATCCAATCATGTGAAAACCCTTTGTCTTTAATTACTATATTTTAATTTTCATACACACACACTTTATGCAATTTAATTTAAATAAACTTTATTAAATTAAAGCTTTCTCTCCCTATTTAGATCATGAGATGTTTTTAATATAATATTTATTAATTTAACTAATACTATTATTTAGAGTTTATTAAATCTTTAACCTTTTCTTAATCTTTTTATAATCTTTTAAATATAATTGAATATTGAATTTTCTATAAACAATTTTCATGCAACAACTTTATGCAATTTAAATTTAAATATCTTTATTAAATTAGTTCTCTTTCTCACTTTGATTCATCATGAGACAATTTTAATATAATATTTATTAATTTAACTGGTAATATTGTTTAGAGTTTATTAATTAAAATAAAACTCCTAAATAAACTATTATTAAATTAAATAATTATAGATACACCAGAATTAGAAATATAACTTTATCTTTAAATTTAATTCTTTTATTTAATTAATTCATGAGACATTTTTAATAATATATTTATTAAATTAATTAATAATATTATATAGAGTTTATTATTAAAATAAAGCTCCTAAATAATTATCATTAATTTAAATAAATATAAATACATTAAAAATTGAACTTTAATAAAAGCTTTTAATTTAATGGTGTTATTTAATTAATTTATCAATTAATTAAATATAATTAAATATCAAATTTTTAAATAAAATTTTCATTAAATGAAATCATTAAATTATCTTTTAATTTGATTTAAATATAATGGAAAATCATAACAGACCCACACAACCAAATATGACAACTCAGCTGAAAGTCAAAGAACAAAGTTAAAATCGAGGGTCAAAGTCATGAATTCATGCCATTTGACGAATTCAGAAAGGTGAGACTAAACTCAGATAGTTGTCCTACTTTCTAGAACAATTGGTTTAGGGTTTAGGATTCGGACTCAAGAGTTATCTCCCCACTTATACCATTGAAATACTAAGATAGGGTACGCTCATCTTGGCAATTCAAAAAAATTGATACCCAATATGTATAATCTACATAAAATCCACTCATGTACAAACACAATATTCTAAACTAAATAGGTAATGGTAGGATGTGATTCATCGTATAGATCCCAGCTAGCAGGTGATTATGACTCCCTTCCTCAACCACATCAGAAACATCAAACATAAAGAAACATACACGCACACCATACACAAGTATGGGGTAAGTATCCCTAGAAATTGCATAAAAATCATTTTTCTAACTAACATCAATATATATATATATATGGAATCGAGTCAAAACAAATTAGAAAAGTCAAGTAGGGGTAGGCATTACACTATAGACCAGGTTTTCCTTGTACAAGAAAATGTTTACTTTTTTAGATCTTCCATCTCTTCATACTTCTATGCATAGGTATAATTCAAATGCTATTATGTCTTTGAATTTGGGCATTTTCTTTCTATTTTATGAAAGATATTTATGTTTCCATTCCATTAATCTTTAAATTTGAAACTTTGTGACTGCATGGAGTTTCCTTTACCTTTATGGATAAATCTCATTTTATAAAGAACCTAAATCTATCTTATTTCTTTGTAAGTATCACAAGCTTTCTCAATTAATGTTTGGTAAATGAAGCATAGTTTTAGGCAATGAGACTTTAGGATTCGATTTTGTTTATATTTTACAAATAAATTATGTATTCATTTCTCTTTATGGATGATAATTTGATAAACTTGCATATTTATGACACTCCGAGGGTAATCTTTTCCTCTGTTTATATTGGATCTATAATAATTTCTATACCCTAGCCACCATCAACATATAATCTATTTTGTGAAACACTATTTTTTAACTTTTTATAATAAGGTAGGGAAGGGTTTTGAACCCATAAAGTAACAATAAACCACCAACTAGAAACACTCAAGGGCATTATAGCCAAGCAATGAGGTAGCACAACACCAATCATTACAATGTAATACCTTCAAACAATATAATTAAAAACAATCATGTTCATAGAGGAAAAGTTCATAAAATTACTTCTCAAACTAAGCATAATGTGCTAGCAATTCAACTGACAAAAAAAAATGCTAGTAAGAGAGTCAAAACACAAAATGCATAAAAAACTAGCCTAAAACAACATATTTAAGTATTAACTTAAATTAACCAATTATCTCTAGACCATATCCACTTTCTTGATTGTTTTTCTTCCTAGTGATTGTCATTCTTGTGTATAAACTTGACATTACTTCTATATTGAATATTGACCCAAAAAGGTAAGAAATTTTCAACCACTAAACAAATTTTATTAGAATAAAAAGATTGAAATTATTATAAATGTAGAACTCCTTTCTAACTTGAAGTTGTATATATATGTTGTAAGTGTAATTATATTTTAAATGTAGTTTATATATTTTTTAAATATAATTCATACAATCATTTAATATGTTATATATTATTTGTCAATCATTTAATTTGACTTAATGTTTTAAGCAACATTCAACTATTTACTTAATTTTACTTAATTTTTACACTCAAACTATAATAGTCAGAAATAAAAAAGTAATTCTTTGTAACTAATATTGTAAACTACAACTCTTTATGCCTACGGCTTAAAAGACACGATGTTAATGAAGTCATCGATAGGAGCAACATCCATATTAAAAAAACATAGGTAGTATGCAGAATAAATGATAAAAAGCACATCGAAGAACGACACGCATACAAACAATACTGATTAATTCTCAGAGCACACACACAAACAAGAGTGAGAATCTCTCGCTACTTCTCAAGAGTACACTATATGCTTTATGTTATACTCCGATACTTCGGAATCAAACGTAGGAGGATAGATGATGGCATTGGATCTCACTGCCTCAATTTATTTAGATTAAACGCCACCATGTTATATAACCATTCAACTGATCACTATTTGATCTGAACGCCAGAGTCATATGCAGTGCCAGATTTCCAATTAGAAGGTATTGGATTTTGAGCATAAGTCCATTCCCCTCCTGACAGCTGAATTCGGAGAGCTAGATTGCCCTTTGGAGGTGACATTACTATGTCCCAAACACTCCCATAACTCCTCCGCATTGCTTTCCAATCAGATGTATTCTCCTGCTTAGTACACCGTCACTTGTAATATGTTTTAAAATGTAAAGTAACCTCAAAGAATAACTTACACTAAGGTAGTATTTTCTATACCTCACAAAGTTCAACAGCAACTATATCACTTTCACCTCCTTGGTGCAAAATCACCAAGGATAGATAATATGGGTAATTGCTGCTCTTGTTAATCTTGAACCAGATATTGTACCCTTGATAGTCGCAAGGTACTCTGAAATATATGCAGTCATCATGAGAAGAAATTTTAGTTGCTAATTTGTAGAGTAAAAGTATTAAATAATCAAATTTAACTTAATTTTCAAAAGCCAATTAATTTTTTTGGTATAATATTTAAGATGGACCAAAAAAAATTCTAAATCTCTAATATTACCGCTTGTACACAATTTCAACAACACCCAAAGCTTTAAGTTGCTCAAATTTCCCCTGGTTGGCCATAGTCATGAAAGCGTGAGGATTCATAATGAAATCAGTTCGATCACCTTCTCTCTAATCTGTGACAACTAGCGTTACTCCACTGGCTGAGCAGAGGTCCATACTTTTACATTTCACCTATTTATCACCAACACTATTTATTATTACAAACAATTACAACGTAACGTGATTTTTTATTTGAAACAAAAAAAATAATAGTTTGTAAGGATTGATAAAGAATAATTACCTCATAGCAAGCGCCACATCCAGCCCCATTTCTGTATAACAACGGACTTACCGCGGCAACATCTCCTCCCTTGACATCTCTCCCGTACTCCCCATATCCACAAGCGCCACCTACATATTGATTTTAAGTTTGAAAATCTTGTATTTTGTTTAAAAGAGAATAATATATCATATTACTATGAAGTTGTACATATAGTTTTACTTTTTAATTCATATTTATGAACTGCCTTATGAGATTAAATTTCTAATCAGGTATACTTAGTATCAATTCTATGAAGATAATGCTCCAAACGTGAAACTTTAAATCTTTTGAACATCCATGCTAATATTACTTTAGTTTTAAGAATATTTATCTTGTTCTGAATTAAACCATCTCATTCATTATTTTATTTGTAATTTAAACAAAGTAGTATGTATTCTACCAAATGATGTGATGCAGAGAAAAATTCAACAGAAGCAATATCAAAAAGGAACCAGCACCAGCAAGAGATAGATTCTAAAATTCTTCTATCTAATTTATCAAATGAATAGTATATACACTGGCTCTCTTGCAGATTTCTTCTCTCTGTAACTTCTATCCAGAAACTTTGCTCTCAAGCTTGATCTAAATCTAAACCTAAAACTCTGTTTATACTTGTTAAGATGGTTTACAAAAAATTCTAGATTATTACAAAAATAGAAAATTTTAGGTCAGTATAGAATGGGGAAGAATCACCCCACAATGATCTATACAAATCCCAAGAAAATTATCTTATCCTAATGCTGAAATCAAGATAAATTTCTCAAGTCAGCTCGTGTATAAAACTTGACCTAAATACATAAAAATTGACCTAAATACTTTATATAAAACTTTGACCTAAATATTTTATATAAAACTATGACCTAAATACTTTATGTGGGTGCTCCTGCACTATACTCCTAGGGACAATAGAATCCAAGTCCCTTGGATTGGTCTTCCTCTTTCGTATCTTCCAATCCTTTGGTATTTGCTATTTGTACTTTTGACTAGTGTCCAAATCAATTGTCATATGTGTGTAAACTTTTGCCATATTCAGATGGAACTCCTGACAACTTACAATGAATGGACTAGATGGAACCTCATTAAATATGACTTCACTAATTTGGGTTACTATAGGACCCATTGCATCTTTTGTTGTGATGTCTTTATGTTGCAATATCTCCATGCTTGGAGATGAATTCATCACTATTGAAACCACCTCTATCCTCTTAGCTTCTTTACAAGTCTTCTTCCTTGCTGCTAGTATCCTTTTGATAGGCCAGACCACCTTCTTTCTTAACTTCAAACGCCATTTCTTTGTTGCATTAAGGACCATCACATCCAACTCTTTATGAACCATTTCCTCACAGTGCTAATTAACCATTTCAACCTCTTTTCTATCTTCAAGAACTTCTGTATCATAAGTTTCATCAAAAACATGTTGCTTCTCACCTTGTATATCTGCTTCACTATGTTCATTTGGTATGTTAGCATTGATCTATCCATCTGGTATATCAACATCAATGTGATCAGGTTGTTCTTTCAATGGACAACTCTTCTCTTTCAATGTCTTAGTATAGGCTTCTGTAATCTGAATTGGTTGATGCTCCAGATCTATTTTCTGTTTCCATATTTTTCTGCAATTCTTCGTTTAGTTGCACTAAATTTTCTTGGTGCTTTCTCAGTTCCTACATTAAGAATTCCATTTGTTCTTTTATCTCTTGATCTATTTTGGCTTCCTCTTCTCTTTTCTTTTTTTTCTCTTCCTCTCTTTTATTTTTCTGAAAATTACAATATGAAACCCATACATCTAAAAGTATCTTCTAATCATGAGATAAATCTTCTCTTGTGACCATTGTCTCCTATCTAGGTTCTCTCCACTCAACCCAGTCTTTTGGCCACACTTACAGGTTCTTTCCTCAACCTGACACAAAATCCAATTCACCTTAGAAGATAAAAGCTTTCCCCAAGCTTTTCCCAAGCTTTTTCCAAGCACCTTAGGATCTTTCCCCAAGCTTTGATAGCAAAAATGATGCAGAGATAAATTCAATAGAAGCAATATCAACAAGGAACCAACACTAGCAAGAGATAGATTATAAAATTATTCTATTTAATTTATCAAATAAATAGTACATACACTGGCTCTCCTGCAGATTTCTTCTCTCTGTAACTTCTATCCAGAAACTTTGCTCTCAAGCTTGACCTAAACCTAAACCTAAAACTCTATTTATACATAGAAAATTCTAGATCAGCATAGAATGGGGAAGAATCATCCCACAATGATATGTACAAATCCCAAGAAAATTATCTTATCCTAATGTTGAAATCAAGATAAATTTCTCAAATCAGCTTGTGCATAAAAATTGATCTAAATACATAAAATTTGACCTAAAAACATAAAAATTGACCTAAATACTTTATATAAAACTTTGACCTAAATATTTTATATAAAACTATGACCTAAATACTTTATATAAACCTATGACCTAAATACTTTATGTGGGTGCTCCTCACTATGATGTTCAATAGTATCAAATCACCCATCCTAATGCTAGAATAGTTATTGAAAAAGAAATAGTTTTACTTAAATACTGGCTACCCTAATTGTAGTTTGAGCAAAGTATCATAGAATAATTAAGAGATTAATGTGAACAAAAATCATATATACATACTCGAAGTTCCTAGGCCATCTAATGATCCATAATAAGCTGCCCTTGAATCCATGAATTCAGAGGTAAAGTGCCCACTGCTAAGCACTACTTTTGACAGCATAACCATGACACACAATATGGCAGAGCAAGGGTAAGCCATACCTAAACAGAGAGGCAAGAGACTAAATTCAACTGTAAGATGAGATGCATTGATGTTATTCTTGGCTATTTATAGCCAAGCGGAAGTGCTAGAGCCTTATGGTTCAAGGAAGAATAACTGCAGCTTTTCTGTGCTTGGCGCACAAGCTATAATCACAACCTACTTTAGGTTGAATAGGATAATCCATGTATACCAGTTACAGCATGATCCAAATACTATAATCACTTCCTATTTGTAGAAAAAATGTTGTCTCTGGTTTCCCACTAATTGTAGCTTTGTTGCAATACTCAACACTTTAAAACATTCCCTCATCGCTGGTGAAATAGAGAAATGAATGAAGAGAGGAAGGCACAATAGGTTTAGGGTTTAGGGTTTAAAGTGAGCAATGAAATCATAATCAAGTATGCTTGCCTCATCGACGAGCGAAAGCTATTTGATAAGTCTTGGAATTTTGAAAAGCGGGCAGGTATTCAATTGAAGAAGTGACCAAAGTGCCTCTGATTACTCTGTACGGGTCTGTGTGAGTCGACACATTTCATAGTTCGCTCTTGGAGCTCCTTCAGTAAAATTCTCCATCTCATGAACATCCATTGGATAAAAGAAATGTTATGATGGTTCGTAGCATGCTTCGAATCGAGAGGGCTAAAGCTATATGCCTTTATTTACTTTGTCTGGAATGTTTTCGAGTAGTCTGGCTAAGGTATGTAAAAATATCTGAATGCATTCAATGCATTCCGCCGGGCGGTTAAATATCCAACATCGACTTTTAAAAAAGGTTTTCTTTAGTGTAGATCATAAAATACTTATAAATTTATTTATTTTTTTCATAATTTTAGAATGATTTAAGTTGCGATTGCCATATTATTATAGATTTTCATTTATTACAATATGTGTTTGGGCATTTTATAACTTATATATTTTTATGAAAATATCAACAATAGTATATGTAGGCTTGTTTTTCAACTAAGTTCTCATGTTCTTACCTAAGTCTCACTTCCTCATTATACGGTTTCTTATGGGGGACCCTAGTAATGTGTCTTACCTTTCCCTCCTCAACTTAGCGCTGGTTTGGGCCTCCAGGTTTGGCTTACCATCCTTTCCTTTCCTCTTTTGATTTTGAAAGTTGTACGTCTTCCCCTATTTGCCCAACATTTGGACTTTGACTTGAGCTCTAATCCCTCTCCCTCCACTCTCTCCTTGTTAGTGCAAGGAGGTTTTCTTGGTTCCCCCAAAGATCTTGTATATCCTACATCTTTTTCTAAAAAGGTGTGAGGTTGTTCTCCGCCTCTAGGGCAGCAATTTATGTTATTCCTTCATACAATACCTCTTTCTAGACTAGTAGTACTATAGTATAGGTTCCTGATGAAATCCTTGCTGACATAGTCAACTCATTAGAATTTTCAGTTGTGGGTAGATTTTTCTCATTTAGACCCTAAATTAATCAACTTGGAAAATTTATAATGATCCCATGGTCCCTCAAGGAGAGTGTTAAGATAAATATTCATTCATGTGGCCTATTCTTTTTTCAACTTTGTGAACAAAGATGACCTAATTTCATTCTTACTAGTTGTCATTGGGCTCATGATAGAATGAAAATGAATATCCTAGCTCTTGGAAAATGGATATAAGGGGTAGACCCTCACTTAGACGTAAGAATCAATTCTCGCACATGGGTTCATCTTCTCAAAGTTTTCAAGTGTATTGTGAAATATTTTGGCTCACTTATGGTGGTTGATAGGTTGACTCACCTTAAGTTTCACCTTGTTTTTGCCAACATTTATGCTAGTGTGGAGGTCAACTCTATGCTACTGACATATATTACTCTACAATCTAGGTATAGTACATGAACCTAACATTTAGAATATGAGCTTGCAATTCTATTTTACTTGGCATGATAGAAATATGAACATCTTTGCAATTCCTATGAGAAAACTAAAATATTAATTTGTCCTCCTCCTTTGGCTAGAGAGACTACTCTTGCTTGGTTTGGAGGCATCTTTGACCTTTGAGTGTTTGGAAGGTTTCAAGGCATCTAATCCTTTGGTGGTTATAAGACCACCCTCAACCTCTTCACTCAATGTGGCTTTCTTTATTTATGTGTGCAAAATATCAAACATTATAATCTAAGTGATTATAAAGTAATAGATCACAATATTGATAAATTTTATGTATTTTTTCTTACTATAGAATATGGTACTTAGGTATAACAAAATCACATGCCTCAAATTAACACTCAACTATAGAACACATAGAGAAAACCACAAGATCAAAAAAGGTCAACCATATAATCTAGAAGGTACTATTTCCATAACCAATAACCTTCAAGGATATTAAAGGCACTGTCAAACTCAAGTAGCTAGGTATAGTTGATCTACTAAAAATGCTAATGAATTGTATGTTAGCATAAATTCCTAGATGCTTGTTAAATGACTATAAATAATTTTCCTTAACTAAATTGTGCAATTCCTTTTGAAATATACACTACAACTAATATTTATAATCACATAGAACTTGTCCATCTCTCTCTCTCTCTCTCTCTCTCTCTCTCTCTCTCTCTCTCTCTCCACCTAAAGATGTCATAGAAACAAGGTCAAATACAATTAATAAGGTAAGTCAAGCCAAAATCCTAACAAAGAAATTTTTTTTGAAACATAACATAATGAAGATCCTCTACGAATTTTCCCAAGGAGGATAAATAAATGAAATGATTAAACAAATCATACAACCAAAATAATGCAACTAACAATGGCGAATTGGATGAGATGGATCAGGGTTACTCATCTTGAGATCCTACTAAAACAGTAACAACCTCAATGTTACTAGATAAAATAATATAAAAAGGAAAGATCATGTAGTGACATTGGTACTATCTCCATAACTAACAATCTTTGAGGATTTTTAAGATACTCTCAAACCTGAGTATCCAAGTAGAGTCGATGTCTTGTACATATTACCCTAGATTATTGAGATGAGAAAGAAACACACAAGCACAAACAAACATATAGGATACAAGGTGCATGAGTGTGACAATATGCAAATCTCATATTGATGTGACTATGATTCATCCCCTTATCCTACAACGACATCAAATAGGATGCATACTAAAACATAAATTATTAGTGTTGTTAGTACATAGATAATGATACCCATATAAATGCAATAAATGAAAGGTTAAACATCATTAGTGACAATGCAAAATTTCAATGTAAGCACAGTCATAGAGACAATCACTACTTTTGAATCATTTCATAGTGAGAAGAATTTTATAATCAACCAAGTAGAGAATGAAGATAATGTATATGCAAACATAAAAGATAATGACAATGACCATAATATTTAAATGAATGGCATAGTCTAATATTGTATCAACATCTAAATCTAGTAAGGAGTAACACAGAATCTACAAATGATAACATATTACAGTATTGTTTATTCTCGAGTATAACAAGTAGTATCATTAGGATAGGTATCAAAATTGACCAGTTATCCATAATAATTTGTTTATCTAAGGTAATAACAATCATTGATAAGGAGTACCTCACATGGTAACATATAGATCTATTAGGTGGACTCAGCATTTAGATCCTAAAATATATCGACATTTTGGGGGAAAATGGAAGCAATAAATTTATTAATGCAAACTAGATGAAATAAATTCATTAAAATTTTGCTTTGCATGATTTCATGCAATACAAGAGAAATAGGATCTTCTGAACTCAACACTCAATATAACTCAATTAAATTAGAAAAACTAAAGTACCATGAATGGATGCTAATACTAAATCAAAATTATACAAAAGTAGTATGAAATATATTCCTTTTCATGAACTGTTAATAAACTTAAGATATGTAATATAAATTTCAATTGGACTAATTGATTAAATGAGAAAGAAGTAATAATTCTAGGATCTATATAGGAAATCAGCCCAGTTAAAAAATGAAAAAGGCTTGAGAAAATAGATAAGATGAAGGGGTAACAATATAATCTTTGGGAAAAGGAGGGTAAAAAATTTATTAAAATAGAAAGCATTACAACAAGGAAAGCTCAACAAGGAGTTGTATCCTAAGAAACAAGTCAAAATTCTTGTAACAACACAAGGGGAAGCTTCCCCCTATCCATAATATTCCAACCTAGAGCATGACCAGAAGCCCATTAGGCTAAACAATCAATATACCTATTCCATTCATGAGGAATGTAAGTAAACCTAGTGAAGTCAAGAGAGGTACAAAAGAGAAGAGTTTGATTAACAATAGTTGCTAGCTACCAAATAACATCCTCAAGCTCTTGCAAGAAAAGAAAGTTCACAACTACTTGGGAGTCAAACTCATAAATAATCTTAAACCATCCCCACAAACAACACTATTCCACAATATATAAAATGGCCCAAGCCTCCATAAGATTATTAGTATGGTCACCCTTATGCACTGAGAAAAGGAATTTAGCTTCACCAAAACTACAATAAGCCACTCCCCCAATACTAGCAGGGCCTAGATTTCCTTAGTAACAACCATTAGTGTTAATTTTCAGAATTCCATGATGAAGAGGAGTCCAATGCCCCTCCCACTTGTGTATTATAAAGAGTATGGAAATAACTTTTATAATATGCAATAATGTAATTGCAAAAAAAAATCGAGTTGGAGGATATTGATGGTTGGATTATGTAAATGATAATATTCAAAATTATGCTGTAACTATTAAAATTAAAATCATGAAAGAAATAGAAGATGAAAATATAAGAAAAAGGAGATTCAAACATCACCTTAAGGCTAAAATGAGAATAACATCTTAGTAAAAAAATTTGGTATTGTTGCAACATCAAAAGGTCTTGAATCCCATTTTTTTGTTAAAAAAATTATATAAAGTGAAGAAACCATGATAGTTCAACCAAAAAACTTTGTAGAAATAATGAAAAGGACCTTCCAATGGGCCAATGAAGACAACTACATCAAATGTTAGGGTCCTAAATTCCCCTAAATAAACAAATACTATTAAAATGTAAAGTAAAATTATTTACCTTTAACATTATACTACTACTATACAAAACTAAGTTAGGAAAAGACGAAAAATAAGATTTCATTCAAAAATTAGGAATATGGAAATCAGATTGGATAGAGTCTTATGGTCCATTGTGTAGTGTTTTGATTTTATATGATTCTAGGAAAGTAAGAATAATAAAAATTGCAAAATTTAATTGGATATCTCTAGTATATTTAATAGTATAAACAACATATTAGATTTTTGCATCACCAACACTTGTGGTACTACTATTAATAGTAACAAGAAATAATTATTTCTATACAAAAAAAGATACATTAACAATAATAACTAAGAAACTCTTATTTTAGGGGAAGATTTCAATTCAATTTAGACAACAACAAAAGAATATATAGTTTCCAATTACATTTAACAATCCAAAAAGGAATTTTACATATCATTAAATCAAAAATTTATGTATTTAAAAATAAATAAGAGATTATACATATCAAATAATGGAAGAGAAAATAACATAAATATTGGACATGTTCCTATTCAAAGGATATATTGGTAAATTTGTCTTTGTATTAGCCACATTAATATCAACAAAGTTAGGATCTTACAAATTTCTACTAAGATTAGAGATTACTTAACCATGGAACTTAATAAAAAGCATCTTTAAATTTGAAACTCTATGGTTCCAACATAAAGATTTATTGATTCTAGTAGAAAAATGGTTGAGCAAAGAGTCCTTTGAAGCATCAAAGATGTTTTTCTTCACTTCTAAACTTAAATCCCTCAAAAATAGAAGTCTAAAATGGAATAGGGATCATTTGGAAGAATAATAGTAGAAAAAGTTATAAATACATTAAATCAAGAAGTCATGATGATGATGATGATGATGATGATGACAACGACAATGATATTATCATCAGAAGAAAAATGTTTGGATAAACAGGATCATCTTGTACAAAAGGACAAAACTTTTTGGGGAAAAAAAATGTAAAGAAACTTGGCTCCCAAGAGGTTACTTGAACATGAAAATATCCCATAATAGCACTTAAAACTTGAAAACTATAAATAGAAAAAAAATAAAAAAAATTAACTAGGTAGTATTATGGAAGACCTAACAAAATGACAACAAGAAATTATAAATTACTACTGCCACACCTTAAATAACATTGACACATATACTCCTAAAGCTTAGTATTAGGTTACTACACTCAATCCCTAAATTAATAAATATGAATCCAAATTGACAATTAAACAAAAATTTCTATTTACGAGATATTAAAGTTGTTGTAATCCAATTATACTCATATTTAGCTACATGTCAAAATTGCTTCAATATATACAATTTTCAAAAATATTAGCATTCTATAGGTACAAAACTATGGGAGGCTATACAAGCTACTTATAATTCAAAAGCTATAATATCTTAAATTAAAAAATAAATGTTTAGCTCTTATTAAAAAAAACTAATTACAAAGAGCTATAGAATAAAACATATTTTGACAATATCCTATATACCAAATGACATCTTTACTTATAATAGATAGTGTGAAAATAAATCTAGATTCCAAGTAACGGAATCTTTTCTGCAAAGGTACATTGGTAAACAAAACATAACATGTGCAAATGTAGGTCAATGGAGGAGCTATATGAATATATTTTTTCAAATAACAAGAAAAATACAAGCTTAGGAGAAAAGTTAGTCTAAAATATGTTCCAAGAACCCAAAAGAAAGTGGGCCTCAATCTTGTTAAATAAATATATATTAAAATAAAATACATTGAACATTTGCAAATTGAAACATCATAAAAAGGCCTCATACATTTGGATTTTCATGATGAGTTGAGCATATATCATAAATGATAAACTACAATGGGATATTAGAAAGTGGAGAAAAATATTTCATTGGGAAGACCCATGGGTAGGACATGAACCACTAGACATTGTAGGGTTAGATCACAATATTAAGGTTGTATTAGGCCAATTTTGGGTTAACCAAAAATTATGTCATTACATTGAGAAAAATGAGAATAATCACTCATCTTTATGGCAATGGAGAAGTCTTTAAGATACACACCTAACCATAAATAAAAAATCAAACCATTTAGATATATTAAAGGATAAGAATTTTCATTAAAGGATAGACCAGACAAAAGCATATGAGGAGGATATAATGATGGAAAATACAATTGCAATGATGCTTACAAAACAAATACGGATTCAAAAAATTAGCAAAAATTTGATACTACTTTTAACCTTTGTTGGAACAAGGCATTTTCACCCAGGGAACATTTCTATGAACTACTCTTCAAAATAATATACTTACATTAGAATGCTTCAAAATCTTTGTTATGAATGCCCCTAAAGATGTTCTTTATGTGAAGAAGAGGAGGAATCTATAGATTATATCCTTCTGAATTTCACATATGCAAATTTTTTTTGTATAGCAAGAAGTCATAAATTAAGCTAGTGTTTACATTATCCTTAAAATCTAGTAGATTTCTCAAATATTGGTTAGAAAACATGAAAAATATTTTGTATAAAAATATATGGACAATTTCACCTTCCATCATTATATGGGAGTTATGGAAGGAAAAAAATAGAGCAATTTTTCAATGAAAACTAATGTAGTCCAGCTCCATGATCCACAAACTAAAATACAACACTATGGAAACTTTGAACAATAGGATTAGAAATTTAAACCATATAGAGGTCATATTTTGAAATATAATAGGTTTGTATTAAGTATCCAACTATAGTATGGTAAAGGAGGAAACAAAAGTAATATAGATAGAGCTTTATGTATTTAAAACCCCCTAAATATGCATGGTGTAAATTGAATATTGATGGAACATAGTATAGATAAAAATTTGTGTAAATGGATCCACTCTAAATATTCATGGTATAAATTAATTTTTCATGGAGGATCTAGGGGAAACTCTTGGGTTCCTGAAATAGGATGCATTATTTTTACATTGGAAGGTAAATTAATAAAAAAATTAGCAAAAATAATTCATAAACCACAAATGTCATAGCAGAAATATCAACATTTAGCAAATGTGCTAATGCTATGTAAAGAACTTGGCATTAGTCTATTAGAAATTGAAAGAGACCAAAAATTAAACTCAATATTAGAAAGAATAATTTAAAAATTAAGCTTCTTTGTAGACACAATAGTTAAACATATATATACAGAGAGAAGGGAATGTATTAGTATTGTGAATTGGCCAATAAAGTAGTAGATGCCACAAGTGTAAGAGAAATATTGAAAAATAATAAGTCAAAAAAATGATAAATTAATATTTTCATAATCATTAGGATCTTTAGAAAATACCCTATTATCCATAAAGCAGAGACAACTTTCTATTACAAATTAAAATATAATGATGCAATTTTAAAATAATTAATATATAATATACTTATTTATTTAAATATATAAATTATATATGTACATATACATACATATTTGTGTATATATTTGTGTATGTATATGTATAAATATATGTGTGTGTATATATATATACATATCTCCACACATGCACACACATATATAGACATGGAGATGTATGACTCTCTATATGGAGTACTATCATATATCAATATGTCTCTAATGATAAACTCACACATCTCTCTAGATATATCCATATCTCATCACATATAACTATGTAAATATATGCATATACATTTATATTTATGAATACATACATGCGTGCGCACACACGTGTGCACGTATTATTCAAATTATGAGTCCAAACATTAAAAAAAAATTAGCACATTTACCTTCACAATTTTAACATAAATTTATTAAACCTATTTTATACCCATTAGAATTCATTATAAAATTAAACTTTTGAATTAAAAGAAGAAACATATGTTTGTTCATGTGTGTTTTTGTGTCTAACTATATATAATCTTATGCAGACTGGACAGTAAGAAAAGACCAAAATACCCAAAACCCCACAAGTCTTCAACTAGTTACTTAGGGAGTAGTAAAGAAACTAAAACTTTTTTAGTTGGATGAAGAGACCATTCCTTAGATTCAAAACATCATTTAGGGTCACGACAATGTAAGAAAATAATAGGTCAATTATTCTTCAAATTTTTGTTTACGGGCTACTTTCCTAAACAAGGACTTTTTCATAAAATGACTTCATTCTCACTTAAATTCTTGGAAATGGATTTAGAAAAGTTTTTTAAATTTATGGAACCCTAATTCAAGAACTTCATCAAGCCTTAAGAAAACACAATAAGAGTTTCCCAACATGATGTAGTAAGGAGGTAAAATGTTAATTAGGTTCTTGAGATAGTTTTTGGGTATTAAATTTATATCATTTCAAAAATAAATTTGGAAAAAATGAATATCCTAATACACCTTTAGAAGATACATTGTTCATGGAAAACTTGGGTCTTATAATCCAACTAGGTACCTGCAAAGAAGCATTGTGATCAGTGACCTAATAAACCTAATTAGGCCTAATCTTTAAACAAATCACCAACTAGGACTAAAAAAACAGAAGATAATTATTAGTTACTATAAATAAATTTTAGATCCTAATCCACTGTTAAAATTGGTTCCCCAATCTCCTACCCTTCATTACCAAGAAAACACGAAATTTTTGACTAGGGTTTATCCAAAAAATCCTAAACTACGTTTCCTAGGTCATTCCTTCTAGAATACTAAAGTTCATGAAACCATATTTAATTTCTCAAATAATTTTTAGGATCATATGGTTTAAATAAATTTAGGGGCCCATCTTGATAAAAACCTAATTATTTAAAGGGTTTGCTGCTAATCTTCATAAACCACAAAGAATTCCTTCATCACAACATAGGACAAAGATGAAATCAATTGAAAATAAATCCTAGAAAAATACTTTAATCAACCATTAGTTTCTATATCATGAATGAAACATTAAAACTATTCTACAATATTAAAATACATAGAAAAATAAGATAATTAGAGATTTTTATTAATTGTTGTTGCCATAAACGCACACAAAACCATACCTTTTGTGTGTCAACTTAGATTGGTTTCATATACCCCTTCTATTATTGGTAATTGAAGTTTGGGTTATTGAATCCATTGAGGTTATTTTGGGGGAAAAATAAATCGATAAGTTGTAAACGAATCTTGCATGGAAAAATTAAATTATTAGAAAAAAAAAGAGAGGGAAAAAAAAGAAAAAAAGAAAAAAAGAAAAAATTGTGGAGGAGAGAGAAAGTGACGAAAATTAGAGGAGAAATAATAAAAAATAAAAAGGAGAAAAGAAAGGAAAAGGAGATTTCTATTTTCGAGGCGCATAGGTGGCGTAAAAAGAAAAATAGTAAAAATAGTTGTCATTCCATTAATCAAGGTGTATAGGTGGCAATTTAGAAGTTTGTGGAAAGATCCTTAAATCATGCATTTAATATTTGTTGGGTGCTTAGTTGTATTTGGGTGGGAATTTAATATTTATTTAAAGGTAGTTGTATTTACCTTTTATCCCACATTGCTTGTGTTTGTAATGTCTTGGGTTAGAAGTGCCTATTTAAGCAAGGCTTATAATCGTTTGTAATCAAGTTCAAGAAGTTCGAGAAATGGAAGCTCTTCTAATGGAAGTTCGAGAAATAGAAGTTCTTGAATTGTAAGCTCTTCAAATGTAATCTCTTCTAGTGGATTTCAAGTATTAATGGATGCTTTATGAAGCATTTTTTTTGTCATCTCTCTATCTCCATCTTGTTGCATTTTTGGTTGTGAGTTGGTACGGGTGGTGTGGCCCGTCATCAGTGGTATCAGAGCAGGAGTTCCTGAGCATGCGAACAGATCGCCGAACGTGAGGCAGTTTGCACCAGGACCTTGAGTTGGTTGAAGTTTGTCAAGAAGTTCTTGATTGTGTAGATAGATCGCCGATTGTGAGGCAGTTTGCACAAGGTTCTTGGGTTGCATGATATTTTTCTTTTGAAGACTTGATTATGGAGAAGAGATAGACGAAGATGACTTTTGTGATTGGATGGATTCTGCGGATTCCTCAACTTGAGAAATTTAGAGCAAGAAATCAACAATTATTGCTAGTTGATTTGCAGAAGCAAGTGAATGAATTAGAAGCTGAGTTGCAGAAGAGAAGAGCATGTCACCAGAAAAGAGATGTTGATAAGTCCTTGGATGTGGAAAAGAAAGATGATCCAGTGGAAGAGCAAGTGGATGAAGAGGAAATTATTTGCGAACCTAAAGTTGAAGAACATGAAAGAGAAGAGGAAGAGCATGAAGATAACCAGATTTGTATGCCAAAAGTAGATGAAGGTGATTGGAAGACTAAAACAATGGAGGAAGAGTATAGTGCCTTAGTTGGAGATCAAGCAAGTCGAGTAGTTACGTGCATTTTTGATGACATAAAAGAGGCAAGCAAAGATGAAGATGTCAAACAGGTAAATTCTTATGAATCATGGGATGTTTTCTTTGATATGAGTTTTAAAGATATTAATGATGGTTTGCATGAGGATCTTGTTCATGATGTATGGTATGCAAAGGAAGATTGGTATGGTGTTGCTGGGTTTATTACAGGTGTGATTAATTCAACAAGATTGGATGAGGATGCGAGTTATACTTGGATAGAGTTCATTGCGAAGGAGTATTTTCAGCAGCAAACAGTTGTTCCGACTAGGTGTTAGAAAAGAAGAAAGAAGGAAATATATCAGCACCGAATACTTGTTCCAGCTATGTGTTGGAGGAAGAGGAAAAAAATTTGTCAACAGTGGCTACTTCATTTTGTGAATCCATATTCACAAAATTTTTCCTACCATGGGAGTCGGATGCAGGAGCATCATGCATCAGCAAAAAAAAATGTGGAAGATTTGCATGTTGGTTTTCTTGTCCTGTTGAGGTGGAAGCTTGTGGTGAAGATGAAGATGGTTGTATATCTTTCTTTTGGCGTTAAAGTGTGGGACACACTTTTCTATCTACCAAGGGAGTTTGATGCAGGAGCATCTTGCATGGGAAAATTAAATTATTAAAAAAAAAAAAAAAGAGAAAAAAAAAAAGGAAAAATAAAAAAAAAAAAAAAATTTGTGGAGGAGAGAGAAAGTGACGAAAATGGAAGGAAAATAATTAAAAATAGAAAATAGGAAAAGTGGAGAAAAGAGGAATCTCTATTTTCAAGGTGCATGGGTGGCATAAATAGAAAATAATAAAAATAGTTGTCATTCCATTAATCGAGGTGTGTAGGTGGCATCTTAGAAGTTTGTGGAAAGTTCCTTAAATCATGCATTTAATATTTGTTGGGTGCTTAGTTGTATTTGGGTGGGAATTTAATATTTATTTAAAGGTAGTTGTATTTACCTTTTATCCCACATTGCTTGTGTTTGTAATGTCTTGGGTTAGAAGTGTCTATTTAAGAAAGGCCTATTATCATTTGTAATCAAGTTCGAGAAATGGAAGTTCTTCTAATGGAAGTTGGAGAAATGGAAGCTCTTCTAAAGGAAGTTCAAGAAGTTGAAGGAATGGAAGCTCTTCTAATGGAAGTTGGAGAAATAGAAGCTCTTCAAGACAAGCTCTTCAAGTAGAAGCTCTTTGGATGTAATTTCTTGTAGAAGCTCTTAGCGAGCAATCTCTTATATTGTAAGAATTTGGAGTCTTTCCATTTGGTGAATATTCTAATGAATTTCAAGTATTAATGGAAGTTTTATGAATCATTTTGTCATCTCTCTTGTCTCCATATTATTGCATTTTTGGTTGTGAGTTGGTACGGGTGGTGTGGCCCGTCATCATTTTTAGCCCTTTGATAACAATTTGAATTATTAACATGGTAAGAGTGACACCAAATAAAACACAAGGAAACAATTTTGAAGTTGGAAGTTTTTGGCATTCTTCAACTATCTATTTATGGTGATTTCTATAATAGAAATCCTGTCCCCCAGTTACCAAGTGGTCTACCCTGACCTCTAGCTAGTTATCTCTAAGGGGTAACACCTAGATGATGCAGGGAATTCAGGGGATAGAAGGTTGAATTTTGAGGTGTCCCCTGATCCACCGAAGGACCTTGTTTTTCTTTGGAATAATGGGCCCAAGAATAGTCTAGAGAAGTATGTAGATACAATGTTCCCAAAGAAGAACTAGAAAGGAGCATTAGTGGTACATTCTAACATATAATCCTCACTTAGGGATCTTCCATCTATATCCCATGGTGATACTAGGCCAAAAATTCTTTTACCCAATTTGTTGATTCACAATATCGCGAACGAATTTTCTCTAAGCGTAGTTGGTATGTTTTTATCTTTTAGACCTACCATCAACTTGGTGATAAAATGGGTTTCTAATATATGTAAACTGAAGGGTTTTGTCAAGGTTTTGGAAATGGTGAGAGCTCTATTCCTATTCCAATATTCTAATGAGGATGATAGAAGCCAAAGTTTAGTGGGAATGTGGAGGCTTGGAAAGCATAATATTGTTTTAGGAAAACGTAAACCTGGCTTTGACCATAATGTTAATCTTCAAATGATTGCCCTAGTCAGGGTTAGACTACCTTGTCTACTTTTCAGGTTTTTGGATGAGAAATTATTTTAATGGATTGGAAGGTCCTTTGGTCAATTAATTGTGGATGTGGTAATCTTTAATAATTCTCAATTAGCATTTCCCATCTTTTGTGTGAATGTAGCAGTGAACAATACTCGTCAAGTAGTATTTCCTTATAGTCTAAAAGGGAGACTTGGAAGAAAGAACTATCAATTATGAAAATTCTTGTCTATATGACCAAAGGTGTATGAAATATGGCCACTTGATCATGAAATGTAAACCTTATCAAAATATAGGAGAAACTAGAAAAGAGAAGGAATCTTCTTAGGAAGGGAGTGCATTAGAAGATTCTTAAGGTGTTTCCTCTAGAATTTTCCAGATTGTTGACAAAGGAGAGGAAGTTATCAAGGAAGGAAATACATCACATGATGCCCATGGGTGTACCTCAGAGATGGGTCATAAACTTAAAGAAACTAGAGAAGAGTCAGAGATGGTCAATTCTGAGTGGATCTTGTGGTGGGGAAGGACCCTAGGTCTCTTCTGATAGAGAACCTAGAAGACCCACTATAGTTATAGATAGAAGACAAGTACAAGGAAGGCTTACAAACAAAAACATGGGTGATTTGTTCATCCTTGTAGAATACCTTGATGGTTTCCCTCCCATGTTTGGTGGATTCACTATCCTTAGTCTAGGACTCTCTACTAATGGTGGACGAGGGTTGGGAAGAACCAAAGGAGGTGTGAGGTCAATCTACAGCTAATGTGCACTTAGAGATAAGAGTTCGATAACCACCAATAAGAGTGATAAGAAAAAAGGTGATTTCCTATGATATTGCTCTTGGGAGGTAGGAAACCTTGGAAAATATCCAAAGAGGTAGGAAATGAGATTCATTTCATGGAATATTAAAGGCCTAAATATCCTAAGGAAATATTTTTCTTTAAAAACTATGGTCAAAGATCATAAGGTAGATATTATCCTTATTCAGGAGGTTAAAATGTAAAAATAAAATTCTAGGAAGATTGCTAACTACAATGAGGGGCAAAATATGTTTATAGAAAAACTGTTGGTGCTTTAGGAGGTATTTCTACATAGTGTAATCTTGACTGGTTGTATGGTAGGGAGATCTTCTACCTCCTATATTTTTTGGTGATGGCTTTTACTAAATAGATAAATAATTGGGAGCTCCTAAACTTATATTCTCCTAACACAAAGTGGGGAGACTTTAGGTTGGGAGGAAGCATCATTATACATGAATGATCAGAAAGGAGTCAGATACATTTGTGCAGGGGATTTCAATACCCCTTTATACCCCTCAAAATAGATGGGAGGCCTTGATGATGTCCCAAAGAGTATGTATGATGTTGAGGTATTTATTTGGAAGAATGATCTTATTAACTTGGAGTTAGAGGGAGTCAAATTTACCTAGTCTAATAATCTCTTGGGAAGAAACTTTATTCAAGTTGCTTCTCTCAACATATTGGGACATTTTTCCACATACCTTGCTTCATGGTTTCTTGAGATCAGACTCAAACCACTCTATGCTTCTATTTAATTTGATAACCAACATCCAATACAAGCATGTGTTACTTACACCTCCTTTTCCATGATTGCATTAGCAAGTAGTGGAATACTCAAATCTAGAGGACTTCCATGTTTCACATAGAAAGGAAGCTTGAAATGATTTGAAAGGAGGTGATTTCTTATAATAAAACATTCTTTGGAAATATTTGAAGAATAAAAAGAAAATTTAAAGTAAGTTATAGGAACTCCAAGTGAAGATGGTGGAAGGAGACCTTTTAATTATTACCCATGAAGAAGAATAAATCTAGACAAGGCAATTGAATAAAGGTATTAAATAAGAGAAACTATTTTTGAAATAGAGGTCCATGATATAGTGGCATATGGAGGGAGATAGTAATATTACCTTCTTCCATAGGTTGGCCTTGGAACATAAAAAAAGAAACACAATCATAAATCTCGTTAATAATGAGAATGTTGAGCTTACTAATTTGGAGGATATTGGAAGATGGTCACATGATATTTCCAATATTCATACAACCCCCCTCAACCTTATATTGACCTATTGGTGGAGAGACACTTATTGGAGATCATATATCTGATGGTGGAAGAATGCACAAATAAAGAGCTCCTTAAAAAATTGAGTGAGGAGAAAATTAAAAAGGTGGTCTTTTGTAGTTTTTTCTATGGGATCGTTTAAGGCCCCAAGCCGTAACAAATTTCCCCTTATATTTTTCAAGAGTTCTTGAAGATTATTAAATATTATCTTTTTCATGCAAAAAGGGACTTTTTGAAAACTAGAACATTTCTTAAAGAGCTAAACCAACTTTCTTATCTTTGGTACATAAAGTTGATGACCAAACTCAGTTGGAAGATTTCAGAGTGATAAGTCTTTGTAATACCATCTATAAGATAATCTCAAAGGTGGTGGTGTAAGAAATGAAACCTATCTTGGATAAGATAATTAGTACTACACAGAATGGTTTTTTTTTTGGTTGATGAATTTTGGATGTTGTGAGCACCCCTCATTAGCTCTTTCACTTGATAGAGAAGAGAGGGAACCTACATATGGCAATGAAAATTGATATTTTGAAGGCTTATGACAAGGCAAGAAGGGAAATTCTAATTAAAATTATTGGAAAATTTTGTTTTCGATAGAATTTTATTAACCTCATAGGGAAAATGATAAACATTGTTCAATTATCAATTCTAGTCAACAAATCACTAGGAAAATTATTTTAGGCTGAGAGGGGCCTCTGATAAAGAGACCCATTGTAACCTTGTCTATTCATAATGGTCACTAAGATTCCAGGTATAAAGCTCCCAACTATGGCTTGTTGATGGGAAATAATGGTGATCCAAGCCACTATGACCCTCCCACCTCAGGTATTATAATAATTTGTTGATGATACCTTCCATTATGAAATTTCCTCAATAAGAGAGGCTAAGGCCTATAGGGAAACTTAGAATAGATATGCAAAACTGTTAGAATAACATATTAGTTACCATGAAATAAAGTTCTACTTCTTCAATATAGACCTAGCTCTTTCACTAAAGAGTTACAATTTCAATGCATGCGAACCTCCCTAATACCTACTTGGAGCTCCCCCTTACTGTTAAGGAAATTACCCACCAATTATTAAATATTGTGGTGTAAAGGATGGAGAGGGAGTTAGCAAGCTAGAAAGGTAAGGTTTTAAGTAATGCTAGTAGACTTAAACTTATCTTGGCCTCATTATAGAGAATCCTTGTTTTCTTATTGTCATTATTTAAAATCTCTAATAGGTTTAGAGATGTTCTTGAGAAGATCCAGAGGAACTTCCTATGGTTAGAATGGAGGAAAATATGCAATTGAGGCTGGTTAGTTGGGAAAATTTGTGTAGACCTAAATCCCAAGGGGGTTTGAACCTAAGGATAATTGGGAATCTAAATAAAGCCCTCATGTTGAAAATTGGTTCGAGACTAGCCCATAATTCAACCTATTGGTGGCATATCATGATAGACAAGTATTTGGGATGTGGACCTTTCAATAAATCCTTCTCTATGGAAGCTCTCCAAGCTAGAACAAGAATTTATAGAATAACATCATCAAGATAATGAAACATGTAAGGGAAAAGATTCAATAGAATATTGGAGATAGTAATCTAGTTATATTTTTGGAATACATATGGGTGGCTGATGCTCCTTTATTTCATAAAAAAATATTTTATTATAAAAGAGAACACTTATAAATTTAGACCTACTTTTTGATGAGGATTTATCACAATTTTGACACCACTATGTCAACAAAATGATGAATACTATCATCAATCTATTTTTTGTTGACTTTATGACACCCTAAACATGTGTCAAAATTGTGACATTACTATGGTAGATATATCAACAAAACTATTGTTGGGATATCCACCTCAACCCCCAAGAATTGTGTACTACACTTTCCACCTATGCGACCAATGGTTGTCAAAATTGTGATGAAAACTAATTAACACACATGTCACACATATAACATCCCCATCAAAATGTTATGCATTTGTGCATTGAAATTGTGATGAATACTAGTTTAAATTCATCTCACACATATAGAATCCTCATAGAAATGCTATGCTCCTTTGCATCAAAATTACAATGAATACTGGTCAAAGCTCATGTCACACATATGTATAATTATGCTCATGAGTTCTTAGCTTAGATACATTGAGTCTAGAATCTAGACTTGCATGGGTGATTGCAGGTTAATTTCTTAATGATATTACCCATAGGCTTTCTATCATGTATATTTCTTTTGTCTTTCCATTCATGGATTGTTGTGTTGAACAATTCTATTAAGAAAGGTATTATATGAGTCTAGAGAAGCTTGATGAACATTGGTCATGTTCCACTGCTCATTGATGGTGCTACTTCCCCCAACCAAAAACTAGTTGTTGTGACACTTGGACACTCATTTACATGACACAATATTACATACTTTGTAGTTAATATTATATATTTTATTTTCTAGGAGCTAAAGACAATGATGATTTGAATTTATGTATTTCAACCTTTTCTTTGCCATTCCTCCTACTCCATAGGTTATGCTCTAGAGATTATTTGTATACTCATTATTGGAAATGAAGGCCTCTTTTTTTGTCCTAGGACCTAATCACTCTTCTTTACTTGGAGTGACTTTGTATTTTGAATTTTTGAGCCAATTCCCAATGGAATCGTGTTGACATAGGTTTTATGTAATAAGAATCATCTAGGGATTAATTTGGTGAGACTCTTGTTGATATTTTTTGTAATAGATCTAAATTCATAACTATTATTGATATCACAGTCAAATGTGATAGAGTTAAATACATTTCTTGGCACTTCTTCCTATTTCTATCTTGACAAGAAGTGGTTAGGCCTTTCTACTTCTAAGTTATTATAGAATCCTTCATTATTTAAAATTTAAATTTTTTCTATTAGTTTCCTTGTAATGATTTTCATGAATATCTAGGAATAGTAGAACCTTGTAGAGAACATAGCATGTCTAGGCTTAGGTACTACAAATTTCACATCATGATAAGGGGTCCCTTTCCAAGTAGTATCTTATTAACTAGAAAATTGAAAATGCTGGTCTAAAAAATAATGATGAGAATACATAACCATATTCCTTGCATCAATCACAATCTCCATTCAATCATTCTTGCATTGATAAAGTAAGAAACAATGCCTACCGAAGGGAATTGTTGGTCCAGTGTTGAACAATGACACTTGAGAATCAAAATCAATAAATAACTTAAGAATTCCAGCGACAACCAGCAAGGTGAAGATATTACCATTAATAAGTCACTCTTGATAGCTTAAATAACTATTGAATTAAAATTCATTGTCATGGAATAATAATCCAAATATTTGTACATTTAGTTTGTTATACTATTCATAGTATATGAAAAATTAAGGATTAAAGGGTCCCATGAAAATGGATCTATTACAATATAATTACAAATGGTTATATAAAAAACAAGCACATTTGAATTAGTAGCTCTAGGCAATTTCTAGGCTTCTATGATCTTCAGGATCTGGAAGTTCCAATAGAGAATGGTGATCTTCTTATTTTTTTAAAGAAATAATATATCCTCTACACCAATTGGAACCTCCTCTAGACACTAATAATACTTGATTTCTACAACTCCATGGCTCAGTAATGATAGTTACGAGGAAATATCCAACCAACATTAAAAAAAAATTCATTCTTTCCTGAAGCTTCCAATTATTATTGATAATGTGCATTCAAAATCTACCATTTATTATGAGGAGTGCATATTGTGCGAGTTATATTTTTGTGCACTATATTTTATGAGTTACATCATACTAGAGTTGCTAGTCACATTGAAGTTTTATCTAAGAAAACCCAAGTGATAAGAGAATGATGGTTTTCATAGATTTGAAAGAACATGTATCATTTGTTTGGAAAAAAATGCTGCTAATTAAAAAAAAATCCATGGTCAAAAACTGTAATGTAAACATAGAAGAGGTAACTTACTATTTTGTGCTAATGAAACGATGGTGATTTGGATCTTTGTTTGAAATCTGAAATCAATTTGCTGCCCAATCTTGGACTAAACTATCACTTAAATTCTTGTACCCTTTATTTAATGTGAAGCATATTAATCATAGTTATAAATCAAATAATTGAGAAAAATCTAAAGCTGAATATAGATCTTTAATTTAATTAGGAATATAAAAAATTTGAAGATTTAAGAGATGGATTACCTAGACTGGTTAGTAGTAAAATAAGTTTTTTTTCCAAATATTGGGGGCTCCTACATAAATATTTAAATGGCACTTTCAAAACTTATCTCAAGAAAAATATATCCATATCATCAAAAGGAACACTCTTTTATATCTAGATTTAATTATTTAAGGTGTAGGAGAATCAATAATATGCAACGATATACATTTAACTAGTTCAAGGTAGATATACAAGGCACTACCCCTATTAACCAGCATGTTACAAGGATCTCATGTTTTAGGAATGTTTAGATATTGATGTATAGAGAAAAGAAAAGAAAAATCCATTATTATTTGTAATATAGAGGGAAGAAATAAGGACCTACTATAGTGATACTACAATAACAATCTAAAAGAATGGATCAATAGAAAGCATTAAAATCATTTTTATTTAGAAAAATTACTTCAAAATATATGATTTCCATGCCAAGACTATCTTGAAGTGGATGAATAAGCATACTTTACTACCATAGATATAATAGAAGAGATTAAAAATACACATCCTAAATGGAACCATGCCTCATATTCCTCAAACTCATGGCCTTCAATCATTAGAACAGTATGTTTAGCACTTGGGGAAGAACATAGAAAACTATCTTGAGATGTCCAGAACTAGACACCAACCATATTCCAAGCAATGTTGGGACTAGCTATCATCATCATGATTACCACAATCATCATCGACATCATCACAATCATCATCAACAACATCATCATAATCACCATTTGGACATCAACCATATTCCAAGCAATGTTGGGACTAGATATCATCATCATGATGACCACAATCATCATCAACATCATCACAATCATCATCATTATCATCAACACCATCATCATCATCACCATTATCATCATCATCATCATCATCCTCATGAGGATGATGATGATCATCACCATGATGATGATCATCATCATCATCATCACCAACATTTTTTTCATTATCATCATCATCATCTTGATCTTCATCATCATCTTCTTCTTTATCATCTTCAACATCTTCTTCTTCCATAACATTATACTTTATCAACCTTCCAGTTGGTTCATGTCTAACAACAAATGACCACCACTATTTATGTGGAACCTCTGAGTAAAGCACTTTCTCACATTGGCTTGGAAGAACATAGGGCTCATTTCCAACTAGCTCAAATGACCTTTTATTAATCATTGTAAATCCATTATCATGTTAAATAATCATTCTATTTGGATCATTTTGATTCAGTTATAGCCTGTACCATTTAACAACAAATAGAACTACTTTGAAGGAGTTAAAGTCATACTCAATTATATCATCCAAGATGCTATAGTATCAATTTTGAGATTGTTGAGGATGTATGTCATTTCTAGATTTGACAACAAATAGAACTACTTTGAAGGAGTTAACGTCATACTTAATTATATCATCCAAGATGCCATAGTATCAATTTTGAGATTGTTGAGGATGTATGTCATTTCTAGATGATATATTAGTGACCTTGAAAATAGTAGTTATCCTAGAATCACAAGTTTTCTTATTGTCATCTATCATTTTTATGAAATGTTCGTGGTCATGATAGTACATAGCTTTATTGTGCTTGACCTACAATTTTTGAAGTATATGATAATTATTTTCATTGGGAGTTTATATGAAACATATGAGTGATGATCATTAATAAATTTGTACATACCTATACACCTCTTAAACCCTTTACTAGATCAACAACCATTGGCATAACACTGGAATCTCCATTATGATGAGCTTTTATAATCGATGAAGCAACACCTTCCAATGTTAATGAGAAACTATTTTTTTGACATATTTCAATCCATATCATCATCCAATCAATATTTTTCACAATATATAAATGTATTGCATCCCACTCTTGACTAGCTATATTAAAAACATACACTTAAAAAATTTCAGCAATTATAAATAACTTATATTGAAGATTTATAAGAATTAATTAACTATAATACTATCTTATATTTACCTTTCACTTGCCTCAATCAACATTTTCCCATCAAGTACTCCCCTTCAAATTTGTTAATGGAGTTCAGATCCCTAATGAGATCTACATGGATCTTTGTTGCAAACTTAGGAAGATATTCACTAATGTACACCATAGTCTGGTATACCATATATCCCTCCACCATAGAACCCTTAGGATGTGTTCTCTATAAAGCCAAGCCTTTCAAAAATTTCAAGTGCCTCTCAACCATCTACATTCACCTAGTTTGTGTAGGTGCACACAATTCAATCTCCTCAATTTGATGTATGAGGTAGTGTTCTTGTGCATTGAAAAAAGTTGGAGGTAGACACTTTTTCATTTCACACATAAGATGAGGAATTTTTCTCCTCCAATATTTAATATCCTCCTTATTGATTTCTTTTGATGACAACCACCTCATGTATTTTTCAAAATCATATATAACTTGTTTGACACTATTCGTAAAGTGGTATGGGAGAGATATAGGTAGAACGTATGATAATATTCATAAAATGAGATTATCAATATTTTACAAAAGAATGCAATGAGAACTACGTGTAGTATACAAATATATAGTGAATACAAAATAGCATAAATTACCTTAATAAATGTATGTCAATCATGTGTTTTCATCCCTGACCCAAATTCACTTTTCTTTGACAAGAGATCATTTATGTTCATCGCAAATCCTATGGGAAATCATTTTTTTATGACTTCTTTTATAGCATTTCTCCATTGCTCTGACAATAACCAACTAAGGGCACTTGTATCAATCATGTCTCAATTTTTATTTGATCAAATAAAAAATTTCATTGGATGGTTGGATTCTTTAATGTCACTACAAATTTTGACAATTTTATCTTTGTCATGCCTTCCATCCAAGATTTTCCATAATGTATTTGTTACATTCTTTCAAATATGCATAGGATCAAACAAATGTACGATTGCAATTTTCTCATAGTATGAAAAACTAGTAAATTGCATAGGACAACTTTTTACTCATTTTGGAAGTTGGTCACTAGTGCCTTGATGACCTTTAGGAGCATCAATTACATCATCAGTAAACAAAATCAAAATATGAATTTCAAACAAAAAACCATTAGATGGAATGACATTACCTTTACGATTTATGTTATTGTATTCTAACTTCCATAGGTGCGGTGTAATTCTCCGTGGCTTTGATATAGTCTCTTCTTTCCCATTGAAAAGATGTTTTTTGGTAATTTGGTACTTATGATTTTTGTGGAGAAAGTGTCTATTCTCATCAAACAAGTCTTCTTTCCTAAAAAGTTTGAATGACAAGATTCCATCTTTGTACCACAAACTAGATATACAAATTTTTCCTTTGTCTAAAGACCTACAAGATTATATATAATTGAATTAAATACATTAACTATGTGTTAGCACTATAACATACCAAAAAAGAGGTCTTAATAAGAGAACATACGATAAAAATGTGTTAGCCTAGGTGCATCATGTATTGTCCATACAAGCATTGCATGTAATTGAAATTGTCTCTGTCTTATTGGTCTAGAGATGTCATACATAGTGATCCCATTCCATAACACCATCAACTAATTCAAAAGGGGCTCAATATATACATTGATATCTTTAACTTGGTACTTACCTATTTGAAGGAACAAAAACATTACATAATTATTATGACCATTTTGATGGATTATTTATAATAAATTAATTTGGATGACTATTAAATAAAAAAATACTTGGAATAATTAGTGCCAACATTATGTGCTCCCTCTTTATGGTCATTCAAGAAGGAATGTTATTGTTGATAATAAAAATAGGCCACACTGGGTAAGTAGATCTCATCTCTTAAGATTGACACCATTCACTGTCGATAAAAGATTGAGATTACAAGGTTCTTCCTTAAAGTGTGGCCACTTTTCCTTGATTCCCTTAAATGCTAAACCATCCATACGTATTCTCATAATGTTATCTCAACTTCTATTATGTGCATGGTAATCCATAAAATGTGTCATGCTAATTCACCTAAATAATTGTTGTAGATGTGGAATAATGGGAATAACCCAAAGAACCTTGCGAGGCACCTTTTTTTGTTATTCAATCTAATCGATATCTATTAATATGAAAAACATGGCATTGTGTCGCAAATTCATGTTTTTTATGATATATAATATGATCATTCAAACATGTATGTATTTTTTGATACTCCATTCCAATATCTTTCATAATGGCAGTTAACTCTTGGTATGAGCAAGGTAGAATGTTTGATGGTGGTAACAAACACTCACCTATCAACCTATGACAAAAAATATAATTTTTTAATATAAAGAATATTAATTGCTACACAATTCACCCAATGTTAATTTTAAGGGAACTATGATTGAAAAATTAAAAAAGGTGACATACCTTAACATACATGTCATTGTTATGTTGGATAAACCATTCATAACCTTCAAGTTCACCAACAACAATGTAGCGATAAGAAGAGTTGTTTGGGAGCCTTTATATAAGGGCTCATGTGCCTTCTAAATTATAGGTACATCAAGGTCTCTGTTAATACCATCATGATCATCATGATCATCATGATCTTCTTCATCATTGTGATCTTCTTCAATTGGATCATTACCTTCTACTTCTATATTCACAGCTGCATGTTCCCTCATTTCAAAATCCACATTCTCCAAATTTTCATGGTCCATAACATGAAAACCAGGGTGGTTGGCCTACATCAAAATGATGACATTATACTAACCATGACCATGATGCCATCATCAAATCATGTCTTATGTATTTAATAAATTATTAAAATACATACCAATGGAGAAAATTCATTTCCCCGTTCAATGTGACCATATTGCCTATAATGTTCCTTGACTATTTTGATTAGTTATCTTTGAGTCTTTAAGCTGTTACAAATTTTGTAAGGATAATAATATTTTCCATCACCTTTTTTTTTAAAGTTAGATCATAGTCTAGCATTTGTCTACCTATTTTTTTGTGCATTGATATTGTTAGACATGTTATTTCCTGAAAGGAATGACTTGTTCATGGAAGAAGGATGATTTGTTTGCAACTACAAATTCTATATCAAGTCTATTAAAAGAACATCCAACATTAATAATCAAGATGGCTTTCGTTAGGGTGATAGCTAGATTGAAAACAATATATAAATCTATTAGTTTTTAACACAAATTAATATTGACATTATAAACTAATCATATATTACCTACCTTGCATTATTTCTCCTCGATTATTTTGCAAGACCAGTCAGGAATATCTTTACATCACTAGTAACAATATAATTATTGAATATGGTAGGGACTAGTATCAGTCAATAATAAATGAAACAAATAGAGCTATAATGAGAATAGAGAAAATATTAATAAATAGCAATATTGATGATAAAAACTAACGTCTCCACCATAAAATACTCCAATGTATAGGAATCTCAATTCACATAAAAATCATCTCTACCAAAACAAGTGGAAGATTATATAGAGGACTGAAATAGTAGGACATGCACACATCTATAAAGCAAGAAGATTTGTGATTAGTATATAAATTGACTAGAGGCACCCATGGCAAATTGCACTGAGCACCACATTCATAACCAACTCTATCAGATATTAATCTAATGAGTCTGTATACTGTAAATAGTGGTATTTCCATGCATCAACATGATCAAACCTCACTTTCAATTCATGTACTAGATTATAGATTGTTACTTTGTTGTTATACTAGCCAACATTATGGAGCTTATATTATGAGTTGTCTTTAATGACTCATAGTGTCTAGGTTATCATCCATGATTTGTTCATAATAATTATGAAGAACAAATTAGCTAGTTATGAAAGGTGATGACTTTCCACTATGTATCTTCATATCCCAAAGCACATATTTATACAAGATGATCAACTCTCTAAAGGCAGATAAGAAGAATTGAGTTTATAAATTATATATTCCCTTTGTGGAATCTCTCAACTATAGATAATTTAAGGTTGCAATAGCTATTGTTGGTGCAGGCAATACAATTGTATATCAGAGACAACATCCATTAAAGAGTGTATAACATTAGATACACATCAAAGATGATTCCTATAACAAAGACACTTTATATATATATATATATATATATATATATATATATATATATATATATATATATATATATATATATATATATATATATATATATATATATATATATATATATATATATATATATATATATATATATAAGATCAAAATATTAGAGATGACATATCCCTAGCTGAGATCATTGTTATCCTCTAACTTCTAGCATGCATCGAAAGTAATAAGTATCATATACAAGTACAATATAAGTGCAATTATACAATGGAGGAGTCATCATACATGGCTATCATAGTACATGATAGGATTTCTATGGTACAAAAGAAATACCATTAATATGTTCATTGAATAATATATGTCAACATGTAATCCAATACTCTTGTTAATAATACATGTCGAATATGAAATTTACTGGCTAGTGTAATTTTGATGTGACATTAAGCCACTCTTTAATTGCATATATATAGATACAACACATGACTTCAAACCAGTATATTCTAAAGTTCCACATATCATTTTCGATGATTTCATAAATAGACATAAATGTTAATCAAAGGGTAGTTAAGTTAAAATAACCTCTATATTATATATTAAGCTCAAAGGATATTAATACACTTTGCAAGACCCCTTCTATATTTCCTCAATATATCAAATTCTTATATAATAAAATTGGAAATCATAATCCAAGAAATTACAACAAACATAATCAGACATATTCTAGCACCATATCAAAAGGTAAAAGAACATACAAATAGGTGAAGGAAAGAATATGTATTGTGTTAAGGATATTAAGATTCTTGAAGAAGCATTCTCCACCCTCATTATTGTAGCAATGGAAGCATGGGAGTCTATATATGCACAAGATTAGACAGGGGGACATTACACTTAGCCAAAATGAGAAATTGAGAAATGAATGGAGTTCCCTAAATTTCTTCTTAACAACAAAAAAATCATTTTAAAATCCTTAAAATTTATACAGAACATTTGGAAGTATGGTGTTTGAGTTTGGATATTGACATGTTTTATGAGCATGGAAGGAGGCCATCAAGCTTGTAGTTTATTTTCTCTATTGCTTATAGTTAATTAAATTGGAATAAGAAGAATATTGGATCTACCTCAATTTTAAAGTATTGATTTGTTAGTTCATAACACAATTTGAGAAGCTACACCTGTACTTGTCAATTAAGTTGCCTAGTTATTGTCAACATTTGAGGGTTGTCTTCCCTAATTGAGATGTTTAAAAAAAGGAGACATTGAATTATATAATATGCTGGGAAGAGAAAGCATTCGCTTGAAATCTAAAAATAAAAAATTAATTTTTTCATGGGCTAAACATTACCCCTCTCTACAAAGAGATGAAGCTTTTTCAAAAGGAATGCCCTTAAGAGCGAATCACCATTTAGATTAACATCTGGAATAAAAATTGTGTCTGTTCTTGACAGTAAAATTGTTATTAAGTTGTAATAGTTTAATGAATCTCAATTTTCTTGTGTTATGTTTCAAAACAATACCTGATATACAAAATGTAGTGTTCATGAACATTTATATGTTTTTGTCTATCCACATTTAGACTTTGTTATTAAAATGGTATCAAAGTCCAAATCCTACCAGCCTATGAATCATGCAAGGAATTTTTGACCAAAAGAATGGAAAACCTTTTTCAAGATAAACTTATGGAAATTCATAGAAGCTGAGTTAAACTAATTAATATATTAGAAAAAAAAAAGTTGGAGGTTTAAAGAAGCATGAAAAATTATAAGTATAATAGAACCATAATAGAAATAATTGAGCCTTAGGTATAGGTATGTTAGCTTTGAGATATCTCCCACACAAGGCCTAGACATACCCAATAGATTCATCTTACATAACATGATACCAATATGATGCAGAGATAGGTCAATCCAACCACTTGACCAAATCACTCTAAAAAATGTATAAGAAACCACAAGGTTTTTCCAACTTTCGCTTAAAGGTTTCCTTTAAAATAGAATCAATTAGTTTTCTCAAAACCTAAGGCTCTCACCACATCTTCTTAGGTTGATCTTATCACTTTCTAACATGTTTAAAACTCTCACAAGGTGTTACAAGAAAAATAGATAATGAAAACTACCAAAATGATCACAAATGGGTGAATCTCGTTGTAGTCCTACAGAACCTAATTTATGACCTTTTTATAAAATTTATCAAAAAATTTAATAAACATATTATGTATCATAGTTGACAGTGGGATTATTGTAATATACATGAAAAACATGTATAGTTCCTTTGGACCGACTATATGGAATGTGCAATTTTAATTTTGTTCACACATGCAAGCTAGAGATCTCATACCAGCTAAAGAAATTAACACTTGTAAATAGTATTCACAAAAACTCATGCAACATGTATTCATGATTATTAGTTAAATAGATTTGATCTATTAATTTTAGTCTTGTGTGTGGATGATCTTATTCTTATTAGCGATTAGGAGCTAATAGGATGGTGCAAGGAGGAGTTGGCATTTGAATTTGATATGAAAGATATTGGCCTTATGTACTATTTCTTGAGTTGTGGCTAGGTACAAGGAAGCCTTCTTATTTTTAGTTGTGTGCATCTAGAAATTAGTTTGAGTAGACATAGTTTCTATCAACACATGGGTAGAAAGTCAAAGAGAAAGATGAATGAGTAAAGAGCATTATGAGCATTTGAGGATAGTAAGGGGTTGATGTTTGGAAAATTAGTAGGAAAAGAAATTGAAGACATATAATTTTGGATGGAAACATGATTTATAAAAGGATTGGCTATGAATGATGGAAGAAAGAGAGTAAGTCAATAAGGAGAGAGGCTGAACAAAAGTACAATGAGGTTGTGTTGAGGCTATTAGAAGAGTGGTTAAATAGGATGAACACAACTAAATGAATGAGAATGTTGTCAAAGAGAGATGGAATCTAGAGACCCCATCATTGAAGAGTTTGTGGAGCATTTCCAAGAAATCTAATAGAGGAATCTATTTGCAATTGAAGGGGAAGAAAGTACATGCATAGTCAAGAAAAAAGTACAAGAGCAATGGAGAGCTACAAAAAAATATAGGAGGAAAGGGTTGGCCGAATAGGTGCATTGACAAATGATTTAATGCATCTATATGTGAGCATCATTAAATGAGATTTAGTAATAAAGTTAATATTTTGGTGCTCATTTTCTACGTTAATGATTAAATATGTTGTTTCCTCCTAGTTTATGTAACTATTGTGATGCCTAGTTAGTTTTTCTATTTATCAATATGTTCTATTACAAAATCTATCTAGTATTTTGGTTATGACATTAGAAATATGTCATTTGAAGTTTTAACAAATGTGTGTGATCTCATCGATTATATTAGGCCATAGATATTTTGAACATGATAAATACTATTTACCCTAATTTTAAAAATTGAGCTATGGTTTTGGCAATAGCTGACTATCACAATAGTTCATTGGAGGTAGTATTGAAGGGCATTTGAAACAACAAAGAAAATGGAAGCTTAATTTGTTCTTCTTGCATCACTACTCCAGTGCACTTTCCAAAATCATTCCTCAAATTCACTACACATCAAGGTGTGCCCCATATTTTATGCATTACAATCAATGCATTAACTCAAAAAGAACTAACCTACTTTGAGATGCCAAAAGATCTATATTCGAACCCACCTCCTCTCACCCAAAAGTGCTTTGACACAACTTAACAATAAAAACTATGTTTCAATTTTCATTTTTTTCTAATATAATCCCATATTAATTGTTATTTTGATGTCCCATGTTCATTGCTATTTTGATGTTTTTGGGAGTGTAAACAAAAAAAAGAAGTTCACAAGCCAATTTGACCTCTAGTCAAAAAATTTCAGTGAAAATAGAGGCCAAATGTACTAGTGGAAGGGGGTGACCAAGCATGGTTCAAAAAGGTGATTAATTATATCCACAAGGTGTGGAAGGCTTTTAATATGGATAATTAAAACCTTATGGCTAAGATAATATATGAGGAGTTGACATCACTCCTAAGAGATATCTACATTCTCTCCTTCTCAGAGAGTGATAAAATAAAATGGGAAAGGAACCCAAGTGGTTACTTTAGTGTGAGATCGACTTATAATAGTGTAATTGGGGAGGTGGGGAATATGGTAAAAAAGAATATTTGGAATTCTAACTTTCTCCCCAAAATCAACTTCTTCTAGTGGTTTGTTATGCACAATAGTCTCCTCACTATTGTTAATCTTATGAGGTGTGGCTTCCAAGTGGGAAACTAGTGTGTGCTATTCTACAAGGAGGAAGAAACCCTCCCCATCTCTTAATCCATAGCCCTTATACTATGCTACTTTTGAATAAAATCCTTGGCCAACTTGGGATCTTGTGGGTCTTTAACAAAGAT
Organism: Cupressus sempervirens; assembly: GCA_028749045.1. Lineage (NCBI taxonomy): Eukaryota > Viridiplantae > Streptophyta > Pinopsida > Cupressales > Cupressaceae > Cupressus > Cupressus sempervirens. The sequence continues at coordinate 406,439,090 of CM053783.1, read as the reverse complement.
GTGCACAAATTAATCTTTGGATAGTAATGCTCCTCACAACACCCCCTCATTAAAATGATTTGGAATGCCACCCCCCCATCTGTGTGCTAGAACATATGGAAGGAAGGGGATGGCCATAGATTTAGAGAAAATAGATGCCCCCCCCCCAAAAATGATTACTTGAATTATGATGGGTGTGATCAGTGAGTGTATTTTGATTGGGAAATGGAAAATGCCCCTCACCCTCCCACACATGTTGAGAGGTGATGGTGAGAAGCCTTGGATATAACCTAGTTAATTGAGAAAGTTGATAATTTAAGGATCCAAAAAATACTAAATACCAAATGGAAGTCACCTTGCATAACTAGCATAAATTGAATTTTGATAGGTGAAGGAAGAGTGATGTTGTTGTTGCAAGAGTTTTCATTCAGAATGAAGTGTGTCTGTATCAAGGGGTGTGCAAAGAAATGTGAGATTTTTTTTAGAAATGAGGCAAAAGCCTTGGGACTCCTATGAGGGTTGGAGTTAGCACATAATATGAAAATTCAAAATTTGATAGTGGAGGGAGATTATTTATTAGTAATTGAGGCTACTAAAGGAGATAATAAGATGAAGTGGTATGCCATATCAATTAATAAAGATGCCCAAATTTTCCTAACTAGAATTAATGAAGGTCAAATTTAATAAGTCTATAAGGAAGGGAATCAAGTAGTGGATATCCTAGTGAGGTATGGACATGAGGCTATTAATACTCAAGTTTGGGAAAATGAGTAGGATCTTCCAGTAGGTATTAAATTGCTAGCTCAAAAAGAATACTTTCTAAGTAATCATATCCACATTGATGAATATTAAAAGAATGATTAATATTATAGTAATTTTGTTTAATATGGTTGGTTGGGCAATGATGGAACTACCTTTAGTGGAAGTGCTACCATCAATATATCATTTGAGAGTCATCTATACCTTTAATTTGTCAATTATGATTTGTGATGGGAAACAGAAGCTCAGTAATTAATGCAAGATCTAGGATGATATTTTCCTACACTCAAGAAAGGCACTTTACAGATTTTAAGGCTAGGTTTTAAGTGGTCATTATAGAAAAATTATGATTTGGTGTTCATGAAATAATTTTAATTTTAATTGAACTTTCTTAAAATCATTTTTTTAGAAAACATATTTCAAATTTCAAGTTATCATGTTTGGTTTGTAAAGGTTTCACTCTTGTTTTTCTGGGTCATTTAAATTTTGTGAAGGGTACAGTGGTTGAACTGAAGAACGGAGTAATGGACTTGATTATTGAGCTTCAGGAGGAGGAAGTTATGGTAGGTGCTAGTACCAGGATCAAACCTCCCAAACTTTAAGAGGTTGTTGAGAAGGATAAGGTAGCATGGACACACTTGAAGGAATGAGGTCTTATTCCATTAATGGAAAATATTGAAGGATACAAGAAGATGGTGAATTGGTAGTTTTTGTAATCATGTAATAAATAACGGGTTAACATAAATGGAGTCTCCTTCATGCTCACTTAAGAGATAATTGCAAATGCTATTGGTCTACTATTCAAAGATAAAAATAGGAGGAAGCCGCCTAGGGTGGCAGACATGATAAGCATGGTGAAGTTTTTCCATTCTCATGAAGCCTTTGTTGGCTTGCATTACTAGTTTTACCATGAAAAGATCTTGGAACCCTAGGATATGATTTTTTATGTCATCATAAAATAATGGAAGATAGAGTCAAGGCATGTATGCTACTATTATCACTCTCCCATCCTGAACCATTATAGGAATAAGGAAAACATTTTCTTTCCCTATCTTTGTTTACATTCCCTGGAATATTGTCTATCACCAAGGCTTGATTATTTGCAACTTTGAATTTTACAAAGGTTCTCACCCTCAAATATTGATCTTGACCCCTTTGCCTTATAAAATCAATTATATGGATCCAAATTCCTCCCCCTCCACCAGTACCCAGAGTGATAGAGATCCCATTTTCTCTTCTCAGAAGATAAATATTGAAAACATCAAGGTCTTCGATGTTGAGAGCGTGGGTACTACCTAGGAAGGGAACTGATAGATCAAGTATAATACTTAGGGAGGAAAGTCCGTTACTCAGCCCTAGATTGGCTAAATCTAACACATCTAATTCAACTGATAATTCTAGTAGAGATTCTAGGCCTAGATCCAAATGTAAACCCACTAGAAGGAATGATGGCAAGGAGGAGCAAGAGGAAACTAAAAGAAAATGCAAGAACAAGGAATTAATGGACAAGGAATCAAACATCATTTTTCCCTCTAGAGTTTCTGATACCTTCAAAATTGAGACCATTACACCAGATTCAAAGAATGGGGGAATTTTGGGGAATAATGTATGGTTACTTCACCTATCACAATGGGGAATGTTGGCATTCAATTTAAAACAAATGTTAAGGGGGTAGAGGATGGGTACAAGCGAAAATAAATGGAGGGCAATAATAGAGAGCCAGAGGGGGTGAGTATGTGAGAAAAAAATAAAGAAAAGGGGATCCTAGAGATTGAGAGGTTGGAGAACTCCATTGTGAACTTTTTTAAGAAGACTATGGAGTTGAAATATAAGTTTGACAGGGTTGCCAATTTCTCAATGCAAGTGCTGCACTCAATGACCACCACCCTTTTCTTCATGTAGAATAATAAGGCCAAAACTTATAATGTTAAAAACATGGAGATGACTTGCTTATTATAGGATTTCCTGGTTGATGTGCTTTGAGTTTAACTTTTTTTTCTATGTTTGGTAGGTTTTTCACTGGCCTGTGGGATCCTTGTGTTAGATTTTACTAGATTGGTTTAATGGCCTCTATCAATATTCTAGCCAAGTTTATGTATAATGTTGACATTCTGATAGTTTTTCTAGTAGTAGTATTAAAAAAATTTATCGAGGGAGTTTTCAATGGTTGAAAAGGGGGTTGGATAATTGCATGGTAATGAATTCAGACATATTCTTAGTCCATGTTTTGCTTTATATGGGTATGCCCCCAATTTTGGTTGCTTCTTAATAAAAAAAAAATTCTAATTAAATTTTCCCTACGATTCGATAGGACATAAATAAAAATAATATGCACCTAAAATTACCTATAACTCCTAGAAACAATAAAAATCTTATAACATGGACCTCTTTGACTAGGTTTGACCCAAAGGTTTATAACAACACCTTATTGTTATTAGTCAAGATATAACTTGATCCTTATTACATTATTCCAGATTCATTGATCCTTTACACATGTAGGGCCTTCCAAATCCTCATCTATTAGATCATGAGAAGGGATGTATGTATGTATGTATGTCTGTATTCATGCATGAATGTATTGTTAAGATATTGTTGGAAGACTGAATACTGATGATATTCCTATGCAGGAGTATTGTAGATATGTTACTATTACGATATGTTACATTCATGACCGAGTTTATCATTGATGTCAACATAGTAGTTTTCTGTAGTATGTGACAAAAGAATAGTGAAAAGATCAAGTTGGTACAGATGACTAGTTGAGTATTCTAATTATCAAAGGTTATGGGAGATACTTCTAAGTATCATCTATATGTAGTTAATGTTGGATGAAGAAATGATAACTCCAGAAGAAGTTATGTAAGTTTTGATGATGTCTATAATGAGAAAGAGTTTACATAGGCATGTTCTGTTAAACTTGTTATATATCTTAGCAGAGTTGTTCTTCTGAGAATCAAGGTTGAGGATGTGAAGAAGAAATATTGGTGATGATGTGGCTAAGCTCACTCATCATAATATTGTATGTACAAAAAGTTATTCAAGTTGCAAGGAAAAGGACTAATGTTATCTCTAAGTGTAATGTGTTCTTAATGTGGTCCTATAATAATTAATTGAAAATGTCTAATAGCCAAATCATGGAATTGCATTGTGGATTCAATATAAAGGAATGACATTCTTCTTTATCATAATGTATGTTTTTGATTGATGATAAGTACAAGTAAGAGTGGAATGCGAAGCTGAGAAAAGAGGAGCGAAAGTGAAGTAAACTTCATTGACAAGGTTTTGTGAAGTGATCTAAGGTTTGATATTTGGATCCAAGGTTTGTGATCTATTCTAAAATGTCTGAAAGTGATTGGTTTGGTTGAAAAATAAATAAAAAGAAGAGCATACCAGTAAATTACTTGTTTGAGTAGGTAGTTCTTGTTGTAGTTGAAATTGCATGTTTGGAAAGTGGGCTCATCTTGCATACATTGCACCACAACTCCTAATGGGGTTGGAATCTCCTAAGAGGGATTCAATGTCTCCTAATAGGGACTCATATGTACTAAATGTTGTAATAGACTCTGAGAAAGTCCATCCTCTAACAAGGAATATTTATATTAGTAAATCATCTTGTGGGCATCACTCCCACTGGGGTTTTCTCTATGATCAAGGGTTTTCCTAGTAAAAAAATTTGGTGTAATTGTTTATGTGCATCTTTTTATGGTTTTTGTTTACTAAGGTTGAATGATTAAGTTTATTTAATAAAGATGAATGTTTCAATACTTAGATAACTTGTTCACAACCCCTCTCTTAGTTATCTTGGTGGACTATTATTTCTAACAATTGGTATCAAAGCATCAGGTCCTTGAAGATAAAGTTTATCAACTTTGGGAGATCCATGGTGAACATGTTCAGGAAAGATAGTTTTGAGTTTGATGGAAAAATTATGATAGCTGGAAGGAGAAGATGAAGACACATCTATTGTGTATGGATCTAGGATATTGGATCTTAACAAAATCAGTGAACACAATCATCATTGAAAAGGATTTGAAAACTTGTACAAAGGTACAAAGAGATGATTTTATTTCTAACATGAGAGCTAGAGAAACATTGTTGAATACACTTCCTAAAATTGAATCCAATCAAGTAAAATCTCTTGCTACTTCAAATTTGATTTGGAAAGCTTTGGAAAATAGTTTTGAAGGTGATGAAGATTTTAAGAAATTGAGGCTACAAAGTTGGATTTGTGCATTTCAAAATGCTAAAATGATGGAAGATGAATCTGTGAGAACATTTGTGGGTAGAATATTAGAAATTAACTTAGGCATTAGATCTCAAGGAGGAACCAAAGAAGATGATGAGGTGATATGGAAGATATTCAAGAGATTAACACCACCATTTAAGCTAGCAGTTCAAATGATATAGTTCTTGATATCTTGTACCAAAGATTTTGCAAAGGAAACATTGCTTGGAAGACTTGAACCAGTCAAGAATAAGCTTAGACTATCTAGAGAGTTGACCAAAATAGAGACAACTTTTAGTGCCTTGAATATTCAACCTAACTTATCAAGAAGCACAAGTGCTAGAGGAGATTTCACTAGTAGTAGTAGATATGAAGAAGATAAAAATATTGAAGAAATAGTAACCCTTCTAGTAAGAAGAGTAAAAGGAGATAAGAAAATATTTAAATGTTGGACTTGTGATGAATATGGTCATCATGCATCTAAGTTTCCTAAAAGAAAGGAAAAGTATAAGGGAAATTACAAACTTAGAAAAGATAGAGAGTGTTTGTATGCAAATGAAGATAATGATTATGATGGACAAGTAGTAATGGCTAGTGATGATGAAATTGGACTTGTCGCAATTAAAGAAGAAAGTCGAGAAAAGTAGCATTGGTGTCATAGGTTGAGAATAAATCTTATTGGATAGTTAACAGTGGTTGTTCACATCATATGAGTGCTGATATGAACAAGTTTGTTGACCTCAAAAGTTAGGATGGAGACATTTTTACAGTTGGAAACAATGCAACATGCCAAGTTAATGGTGTTGGATCTATAACTCTTGATGGTAAAACTAAAACTAAGGATGTATATTTTTGTTGATGGTTTGAAGAACAATCTTTTGAGTGTTGGACGACTAGTGGACAAAGGTTATCAATTGCAGTTCATAGAGAAGACATGCATGATCAGAGACAAAGATGGAAAGGTAATTGGAATAGGAACCAAATCTAGAGATAATGTATTTTAGTTAAATCCTACTAAAATGATATGTTCAGTTGAAAAGGTAGATGATAGTTGGTTATGGCATAAGAGATTTTGTCATATAAACTTTGACAGTATTGTGAAGACTAGTAGTATGTTTACAATTAGAGAATTGCCTAAGATTGTAAAGCCCACTAACACAATTTGCAGGGAATGTGTGTTGGTAAAGTAGAACAAAAATTATTTTCCCTACAAGAGGTTTAGTAGTACAAAAAAATTAGAGATTGTACACACAAATCTTAGCAGTCTTATGAAGACTAAGGATTCTATGATGAAAGGTATTTTATGACTCCAATTGATGACTTTTCTAGAATGACGTGGGCTTTATTTGTTAAAGATAAATGTGAGCCATTTGATAAGTTTAAGATATTCAAGAATAAAGTTGAGAATGAATCTGATATGAGAATTAAATTTTTAAGATCAGATAGAAGAGGAGAATTCACTTCAAATGAGTTTAACATGTTTTGTGAAAAAAATGAAACCAAAATATAGTTATCAACTTTAAGAACCACTAAAAAAAATGGCATTATAGAGAGAAGTAATATATCAGTTACATAAGTTACAAGGGCTATGATAGTTGAGAATTATGTATCTAAGATGTTTTAAATAGAATTTTTGAATACAATAGTCTATGCCATGAATAGAGTGCAAGTCAAGAAAGACACAAACAAAACCCCTTTATGAATTATGGTTTGGTCACTCACCTATAGTTAAGTGTTTTAGAATTTTTGGAATTATGTGTTACATCAAAAGAGATGATGATATTGGTAATTTTGATGCTAGAAGTGATGAAGGTATGTTTCTTGGTTATTCATTGAAAAGAAAGGCTTATAGATGTTATAATTAGACAACTAAGACTATTATCGAAAGTGCAAATATGAGAATTGATGGGAATTAAGGGTACAAGAGAGAATAGTTTAGTACAATTCAAATGATGATGTTGTTACTAAGCTAAGGAATGATGAATTATTTCTTGAGACTAACAATTATTTGTAGAATGAAGGAGAGACAAGGTATGAAAAAAGCTCAAAACCTTCAGTAGAACCAAGAGTTGAGATAGCAACTCCTACTTCAAGAAGGAATATGATAAAGAATCATCCATCCAAGCAGATCATTAGAAAAAAAGATAAATGTGTGACGATAAGAAACCGAGTCAATGAAGAACTATGTTTAATATCTCAAGTTGGACCCAAGAATGTAGATGAAGCATGTAAATATGATTATTGGGAACAAGCTATGAAAGAGGAATTGGATTAGATAGTAAAGAATGAGACATGGGAATTAGTTCCTAGACTAGTAGACCAAAATGTGATAGGATCTAAATTGGTATTCAAGAACAAAATGAATGAACAAGGTGAAGTTGTAAGGAACAAGGAAAGATTGGTATGTGAAGGTTACTCATAGTGATAAGGAATAGATTATGTGGAGACCTATTTTGCAATGGCTATAATATAAGAAGCAAGATTATTATTAGCCTATGAAGCACAAAATAAATTCAAAGTGTATTGGATGGATATAGAGTCAACATTTCTAAATGGAGAACTTGAAAAAGAAGTGTACATTGAGTAGCCTGAAGGTTGTCCTTTGACAAATGATAAGGAAATAGTATGAAAATTAAGGAAAGCATTGTATGGCTTGAAGAAAGCACCCAAAACATGGTATGCAAGGTTGCACAAGCATTTGACAAAGCTTGGATATAGCAAAGGTATGGCAAATGGTAATCTGTAATGATGGTTTGATGATTTTGGTAATATTTGTTGATGACATCATATTAAGAGGAAATGATGAAGAAAGAAAGAAGTTTGTAGAGGAAATGAAGAAAGAATTTAAGATGAGTATGATAGGGAAAATGAAATATTTTATAGTATTGTAAATTGTACAGAACAAAGAAAGAATCTTTATTTCTGAAACTAATTACTTGAAGGATTTACTAAAAAGGTTTGGTTTGGAAACATGCAAACCCATTGGAACACCTGTGGTAATTAGACACAAGTTATCTACAAAGGATGAGACACCTACTATTTGGCAGAAAAAGTATAGATCAATGATCGAAGGATTGTAATATCTAACTCATAAAAGGCCAGATATAGAAAATGTACTTGGAATTGTTGCAGGATTGCAACCTAATCCTAGAGAAGAAAATTATGTAGCATTGAAAAGGATATTTAGATAGATATCTAAAAGGAACATCTGAGTTTGGATTATGGTACGACATATCTAATGGCTTTACTCTAAGTGCTTATAGTAATGCTAATTGGGTAGGCAGTATGGATGATAGAAAAAGCACCAGTGGTGGAGCATTCTTTCATGGAGGAAGATTGGTTTCTTGACTAAGCAAGAAGTAGGATTGTACATCAAAAATTATTGTAGAAGTAGAATATGTTGCAGCAACAAACAATTTCAATCAAGTTGTTTGGATGAAGTGGATGATGAAGGATATAAAGATAGAAATCAATGAACCTATTTTCATATATTGTGAAAACACAAGCATGGTAAATAAGTCTAAGAATCTAGTATTGAATTTGATGACTAAGCACATTTCTATTAAGTATCACATGTTGAGAGTGAAAGTTGCAGAAAAGGAAATTAGATTGGAGCATGTGAGCACTAAAGAGAAGATTGTAGATATATTCACTAAGCATCTTCCTGAAGAGACTTTTAAGTATTTTTAAGATATGCTTGGGGTTATGCCCCTTCCTACATTAGAGTAGAAGATTAAAGAGTGCATTAGTCCAGTGTAATAGAGCATCATTTTTGTCTAGACAAAATGGTGATGATTCCTATGTGGGGAAGTATCTAAGATAGATAGAGTTATCTAAGACTCTTATTAAATGTTGTTTTGAATAGTGTCTTTCGACACTTGAGCTAGTAAAAATTACTTGTTGAAGATTTTGATGCAATAAATTTGGTTGTTGAAACCTTTGACATTGATGTCAATGGGTGATAAGTAATGAATGAACAACAACATGTACAACATAATAGTTGGGGAAGTTCAGCATGAATTATAGTATGTTCGAAAAAAAATATAGTATTTTCAAAAAAAGTATAGCATGGAATGATAGTTTTACAAAAAGCACATTGAGGTATATCAATGTGGGAGAATTATTGATGAAGAGGATTTGAAAAGAAGATGAATAGTCTTTTGTTCGTATTCCTAGAAGTAGATTTTTTCATCTATGTTGCCATCAATGCAAAAGAGAGAGATTGTTGAGAGATTGTTGGAAGCATGAATGTTGATGATATTCCTATGGCGGAGTATTGTAGATATGTTACAATCATGACTAAGTTTGTCATTGATGTCAACATAGCAATTTTTTGTCACATTTGACAGAAGAACAACGAAAAGATCAAGATGGTATGGATGGCTAGCTAAGTATTCTAACTATCCAAGGTTAATAGAGATACTTTTGAGCATCTACTATGTGAAGTTAGCAATAGATGAAGAAATGATAAGTCTAGAAGAAGTTATGTAAGTTTTGATGATGTGTGTTCTGAAATAGAGTTTACATAGGCATGTTTTGGTAATCTTGTTGTATCTCTTAGCAGAATTATTATTTTGAGAATCATGGTTGAGGATGTAAAGAAGACATGTTGGTAATAATGCTGCTAATTTTTCTCATCATAATATTACATGTACAAAAACTTGTTTTAGTTGCAAGGTGGAAGATTAATGTTATAGCTATGTATATCATGTTGTTAATCTGGTCCTATAATAATTAATTGAGAACATCTAAGAGCTGACTCAAGGAATTTTATTATGGAATTAGTATAAAGGAAGGACATTTTCCTTTATCATAATGTATATTTTTTATTAGTGATAAGTGGCAGTAAAAGTGCAATGTGAAGTTGAGCAAAGTAGAGTGGTAAAAGTACAAAGCTATGTCACCTTTTAGGCTAACTTATCAGAATGACTAAATTTGAGTATTTCTATCTTTAAAAAAATATTTTTCAAACATATGATCCAATTACTAAAGAAAATAATTATTTTAGAAAATTGATGTTTCAAAAAATCTTACTATTTGTTATGATATTTTTTCAATAACATATAAACACCATTTTGTAGAGCTCAAACTCAAGAATATTCTCATATAGAGATCATAGTGATTTAATTAGATATAGTATATTATAATAAAAAAATTCTACAAGTACATATTTTAATACTTGAGAAGATGTAAATTTTGATAAAGAAAAAAATATTAAATCATATTAAAAAAATTTAAAATTTATATAAATTTCTAGAGGAGAGAGTCCTCTTCTAGAATCTATAAGTTTTCTTTCGGTTGGAATAGATTTATTATAAAAAAATGTGGTGGGAGATGAAAATTATCGATTTGAAATAGTTGAAATTTGAATTGTTATACAAGAGAAAATATAGGTCTAAAGAATTTTTTTATTTTTGATTGATCTAGCTACAGATGTTATCTATAACATAATCTGAGATCAAAGTGAAATAAGTTTATTTCCATATAGTTTTGTGGTGGAAACTAGACCCCTAATTTCCAACAATTTTTTAGCAACTAAAAGTTATCTTTAAAAAATAGGAAAATATATAATTTCTTATTCCAAATAATAATTAAAACCTATAATCCTAAAATTCATCCATTTCTACACATTTCACTAGTTTACTTTCAAATTCTAAATAATAATAGCGTATTTATACCATTGAAGGTGAACAACTATACTTTTGTTAGCCTTTTCCTTTGTAAAAGGGTGACATAGGTTTGTGCTTTGCAAAGGTGAAGGAAACTTAATGGCTGAGGTTTTACTAAGTGATATGAGGTTTGATATTTGGATCCACAGTTCGTGACCCAGTCTACAAGGTTTGATAGTGATTGGTTCAATTTATAGAACAAAGGAAAGAAGAACGTAGTAGTAAATTACTTGTTTGAGTAGTAAGCTCTTCTTGTAGTTGAAATTTCATGTTTCGGTAATGGGCTCATATTACATCCATTGTACTACAAATCCTAATAGGGTTGGGACAACTCCTAATAGGGACTCCTATGTACTAAATGTTATAATGGACTCCTAACAAGGTCCATCCTCTAAGAAGAAATATTTATATTAGTACGTCATTTTGTGGGCATCATTCCCACTAGGGTTTTCCCTTTGATCAAGGATTTCCCTAGTCAAAAAATCTAGTGTCATTGTTTATGTGCATCTTTGTATGGTTGTTGTTTACTTTGGTTGAATGGTTAAGTTTATTTAGTGAAGATAAATGGTTTATTTGTTGGATAACTGATTCCTCCCCCCCCCCCCCCCCCCCCCCCCCTCTCAGTTATCTTCATGGACTATTGTTTCTAACATCTATGTATGTATGTATATATGCATGCATGCATGTATGTATGTATGTATATATGTATGTGTGTATGTACATATCCATATATTTACATACAAGTGCATGCATGCATGTATCTATATACACATAAATGTATGTATCTATGTATGTATCTATGTATGCATGTATGTATATATGTATGTATGTATGTATGTATGTATGTATGCAATATGTATGTACATATGCATGTATATATCTATGTATGTATGAATGTATCATATGTATGGATGTATGTATGTATGTATATGTGTATGTATTTAGGTATGTATGTATTTATGCATGCATGCATGCATGCATGTATGGATGTATGTGTGTATGTATGCATGCATGCATGCATGTGTGTGTGTGTGTGTGTTTAGGTATATCCCCTCTCATGATATAATAAAATAGGATTTGGAAGGCCTTAGATGTCTCAAGGATCAATGGATCTAGTAATATAATATGCATCAAGGTGTATCTTGACAAGGAGCCACTGTTGTTATAAACCTTGGGGTTAAACATGGTCGAATAGGTCCATGTCATCATATTTTTGTATACATACATACATACATACATACATACATACATACATACATACATACATATATATATATATATATATATATATATATATATATATATATACATAAACACACATATGTCTATTATATATATGTATGTATGGATGTATGTATTTATGCATGCATGCATGTGTAATTGGGAAAAGAGTTATTTATAGTTCATAAATAATCAAATAGTTAGATAAGGAGGAAATGATAGAATCATAGACTGTTAGATTGGGACTCGTTTAGTGTCCTTCTTAGGCTTTATCATTGGCTTAAACCCACCCATTTTGTTTTGTTTTTTCCCTCATTGATAGATTTCAAAGAAAGTTGTCTCTTCAGAAAGGTTCTCTTGCCAAGGATAACTTTAGTGGCTAATATTCACCAATTGACTAATTCAATCATGGGTGACTCCATATTTGGCTGATTGTTTTGCACTTTTGGGGTGGTCATATCACCTACACTTTATGAAAATTGGGTCCCATGCTCAAGCCAATCCCTAATAATAATATAGAAGTATTTAAATTTTAGTAATGAGTTTTCCAATGGAATCTAATTGTTCCATTTGATAAATTAGATATTTTCGTCTATAATTTCCAAGGCTTTCCTTGATTGATGGCCATATTTGCCAATATTTGTTAACAATTTAAGTTAGGTTACATGTTAAGTATGAATATATTTATATCTATTAAGAAGAATTTACATAAAACTTTTTATCCTTTCTTACTTTAGCCCAAAATAGATTTAGGCCATTGATTTAGGATCATCCAATAGTTATTAATAATAGGGGTGATGTCTCCAAGCCACCATTCAATAATTTAGAGAGAAATTGTAATGATAAAAGTGGGCTAATTTGCAGCTTCAAGTTTGATAATTAATTAGGCTCCATATAATAAAACATATAAATCATGATTTCTAGCAGTGTATGCTTATGTCCACTAAATAATGAAAGATTCACTAGGATTTTATACAATTTTCATATGATTGGAAAAGAATCACCAATAAGATTAAATATTTCTCCTACTAAAAAAATTTATTCACCAATAGAAATTAATTGTTTCCTCCTAAATGAATGGTTCATTTGCCAAAATTTTAAAATTTTCTCCAAAGGGTGGTTTCTTAAAGTTATCCATGTGAATCTCTTCTTAATCAAGTTAGAAAATTGTAGCTGATTAAATATATTCTACAAAGTCTTCCTGTGTATGCTATAAGTTTGTTCAAAATTTGAGGAAATCTCGAACAAGCCATTGAAAAAATCCAAAATACTTTCTTTGGACATGAGTGGAAAAAAAAAAAAAGATTAGCATTCATAGCTTGGCACCTAGTTTGTAGACCCAAAAAGAGTGGGGCATTAGGGAAATGACAAATTAGAAATATTAACCTCTCTCTTATGGAAAAAATTTTTTGGAGGATATGCGGAGAAAAGAAATAATTGAATAGAAAATGTTTAAATGATTTCTCATTGTTGGCTAATTTTCTTTAAAAACAAGAGAATAATTTGGGTTCTATCTTTTTGAAGGGCATCTAGCAAGCTAAAGCTACTACCAAACTTAAATTCAAATGAAAGGTGCTAAATGGTCAAATTAATGATCTCCTAAAAATGATTACTATATTTTGAATAAACCTCTATCTTTTATTGTTGCCTCATGTCTGATTATAGAAATGTGCATTCAAATGTACATGGTTCTAAGGTTGGTAACTACTAGAGAGGAGGTTAGTGGATGAGAATTGATGAAATTGCTCCTAAATTAAAAGATATTTTTTGAAAAAGAGGTTTAAAAATTTATTCACTAAAGAAAAGTTACAGGGCAAAGGCCAAAGCCCAAAAAGGCATTACATATTATTGTCCTCTAATAACATCTGATCAATGATCTCACAATACTCAGAAGGTAGCTCATCCCTACCATTGATGACCCATCTTTCCACCTTCTCTAAAGCCCACTTTGCTAGACAATCCGCCATTCTATTCCATTCACAAGGGATATGACGAAAGGAGACTGAGTCTTAGGAACTACATATACCAAGAATTTTTCTAACCAAAGAGGCAAGTTGCCAACTAACATCTTCCAACCTCTGGTTATTCAGCATATCCACAATAATCTAAGAGTTAGACTAGTAGATGATCTTTCACCACCCTAACAAATATCCACACTCAATAGAAACTTTAATAGCTAGGGCCTCCATCAAATTATTAGAATGTTGACCCGTATAAATAGAGAGGAGAAAAATCACACCACCATCATTACCTCTACGAATAGCCCCAATACCAGCATGATCTAGGCTACCCGAGAAGACCCATCTGTATTGATCTTTAAGAATCCAGTTGGCTGAGGAGACCACCTCCCATCTCGACACACCCGCTGCTTACCATGGCTTGGTCTTTTACTAGGATTAGATCCTCTCCAATTATGACTCAAGTTTAGATTCTTTATAATAACTTGACCCCCAGGATCTATATTAACAAACATATCACACTTTGCATAGATTGTCTCTTGGAGCCTATTAAGAATCAACTTCCACAATTGGGAGCTTCATAATTTGGAATCACAAAAGATTCAACGATTCCTTTCTAGCTAGAGGTTCCAAAGAATGAGGATCAGACCCACCAACCAAGAAATCTGTAAGAAGGAGGTCTTCGCTGGAGGTCTGCCCAAACTTTCCTAGAACTCAATAATGGAAGAAGCATGAATAAAACCATGACACCAAGCCTCCCACCATCTATGTCATATCTCTCTTGAGAAAGGGAAAAGAAAAAACAAGTGGGAGACACACTCTTCATTGTGCATACATAGAATGTAAACAGAAGGTCCTTGAAAACCTCATTCGCAAAGATTCTCCCAAATGAGGAATTTCTTCTAAGCCAACAACCATAAGAAAAAGTTACACTTGGGCCATGAACAACTATTCCAAACCTTCTTCCACCAGTTCACTTCAACCAAATCATGTAAGTTCCTATAAAGAATAGTATAGCCTTGAGCCACTATAAATTTACCTTTTCGACTAGGACTCCAAGCCAAGCTGATGCTCCCATTGAGAGAGCTACAAAACCTATCCTCCAAAACTCTAGAGAGAAGGGCCCGATCCTCATCAGAGCCACCCATCGGCCACTCCTAAGAATCCTTCCAGCAAGTCATCTCAACCTACCCTAGGTGCCTAATAGTCTTAAAATGCTCCACCTTAAGCCAACCTACATATATGAAAGTTTGGGAAAGGGGGAGAAGCTTGGGATAACTAGAAAGAATGGGAGGATGGCTATCCCATGAGTCCTTCCAAAACAAAGTATTTGAGCCTCTGTTACAAGTCCAAAAGAGCCCCTCCTTAACTAGTTGGGCTCCCTTCTTAGGAGTATCCCAAATTTAGGACCCTTTACCCACCAAAGGAAGATGTGGCACCTCAGAGAAATTTGCACCAGTAAATTACTTATGGGAAAGAATCTTAGCCTAGTCTTGATCTAGATTGTTACACCATCACCAGTATAATTTGGCAACCAAAGTCATGACAACAAGAGCCATCGAGTGAAGCCCAAGGCTACCCACATGTTTTGGCCTACACACATACTCCCACTTGACCAGGCTCCACTTTGAGGATAGAAGGATACTAGACAAAAGGAATTGATGTGATAAGGCATCAAATTCCCTCACAAAATTAGATGGGGGAACATGAACACAACACTTGTCAATGGGAAGATATTGCACCATAGTCTTTAGCAACACCACTCTCCCAGCCAAAGATAACAATCTATAGGTCCTGTGACTAATCTTACTCCTAAATTTATCCTAAATCACTTGCCAATAAGCCATCCATTGAGCACCAAAGGCCAAAGGAACCCCAAGATACATTAGAGGAAGGGAACCAATTTGGAATCTAAGAATTCTAGCAATCCTATTCTGAATAAGATGAGGAGTATAAAGAAATAAATAGAAGACTTGTTGTCATTAATTCTCTATCCTGAGGCTTTTAGATAGATATTCAAAGTTTTCCTAATATTCATTTCCTTAGTGATTCTAGCCATGGCCATCAATTCGGTATCATCCACAAACTGAAGATGAGAATATGAAGGAAGGTTCCTATTCCAACTCCAAACTTGGATAAAACCTTGCTGCACGTGAGCTTTTAAAAATAAACCAAGACCTTCTACCATGATAATGAATAAGTAGGGAGAAAGGGGGTCACCTTTCCGAAGTCCCAAAGAGGCACCAAATAGCTCTGAAGGCTCTCCATTAATGAGAACTGAGTAGGAGGGCGATGTCACACAGCTAAGAGCCCATTCAACCCACTCCACGACAAACCCAAAAGTCAAAAGAATTTTTTGTAAGAACTCCCAACTCACTCAATCATAAGCCTTGGCCATGTCCAATTTAATGAACATAGATTTCTCCTTAGAAGTAGCTATAGAGTGGACCACCTTCATTTCTATCACAATTCCATCCAAAATTTCTCTTTCATCCACAAAGCCACCCTATTCAGCAGAGATCAAAAAACCAAGAAATGGCTTGAGCCTCTCAGCAATCAATTTGGTGATGATCTTGTAGACAACATTGCATAATTCTATAGCCTAAATTGATCCAACCAGTTAGCCCCTTCCTTCTTAGGTATCAGAGCCAAGAAGGTAGAATTTAAAGACTTTAGCATCTGTTTATTCATGTATGATTCCTGGACCACGTCTTGGAGATCATATTTTATTATCTCCCAAAAATCTTGGAAAAACTCAATCGGAAACCTATTTGGACTAGGGGCCTTACCTTTCTTCATATTAAACACAAATTTCTCCACTTCTAGAAGCAAGATAGGTCTAATTAAGAGGATGAAATTCATCTCTGTAGAGACTAGGTGATGGATACAATCCAATATATCACACTCTTCAGGCCTAGAACAAGGATCCTCTCTAGAAAAAAGATTAGAGAAGTAATTGAATGCTTCCCTAGAAATATCTTCACAAGAAAAAATCTGAATACCATCCTCTAAGACAAGAGAGGAGATAGAGTTCCCATGCCTTCGTGCCTTGATAGAGTTGTGGAAAAAGGCAGTGTTCCTATCCCCTTCCTAGAGCCAGTCAATGCGAGATTTATGTTTCCAAAAAATCTCCTCCCAAAGCTCTCATTCTTCTTTCTCCTTAAGAGGTACAGACTTTGCTTCACTCATCTCAGACTTCAACCCTTGGTCCTCAATTTGACGAGTATTCTTATCAAGCTTGGTTTGAGCAATAGTCTTTTGGACATGTAGATACCCAAAGTACTATTTATTCCATCTCTTAAGCCTATATTTCACATGTTGAAGCCTCTTACTAAAAGTATACATGGTTGTACCATGATTTGGCATCCCCTCATACCACCAATCCACCATAAGATTAGGTAAAGACAAGTCTCTGAGCCAAATCAGTTGGAATCTGAAAGAGGGATTCTTGGTGACTCTGTATAAAGTGATGGAAAGCTTAATGGGCCAATGATTGGATCCCCTCTAGTCAAGAATTTTTGAACTAGTGATCCACCTGTTGTCCATCCAATAATAGGAAACCAAAAATCTGTCAAGCCTTTTCAAGATAGCCTCACCTCCACATCTATGATTATTCCAAGTAAATATACCATTAAATGACTTCACATCAATGAGAAGCAATGACCCAATCATATCTCTAAGAAGATTTTAGGATTGGTCCAGCCTAGCTAAACCTCCTTTTTTTTCTAGGCTAATAACTACATTAAAATCTCCTACCATGATCCATGGGAGATAAGGTTCTAGAGATCTCATGAATCTAATTGAATTAAAAGATATTGAAAAATGTGTCAATGCAGTTATTATTCTGCTAGGCTCTGAGGATGCTTTGATTTTGGATAGAGTACTTTCAATGCCCTTCTATGTTTCTTCTAATATCAAAGAACTTCAAGATAATGATGATCTTCCTCCTCTCTAGGTCTCAGTTTGCAACAAAAATAGCATTCCAGAAAAATAATATTTTTTATTGGTTATGTCTATAAGAAAATATTTTGACCTTAGACAATCCTAGAAAAATAGGTACATGTATTCCTAATAGGAGTTTTAAATGCACATCCCAAGATGAATTGGTCAGTCATATTTTTATTTCTTGATAGTTTTCTCAGAACACTTAGGTAGAGATATTAAAAATTTGGAACCAAGGCTAGATTATACTTAACAATATCAAGGATCTTTGGCTAGTGTGGGAATATTTTAAAGGAAACATTGAAGGAGAGGATGATGGTTTTTCCTCATGCTATTGGTAACCTTTGGAAGGAGAGGAACAAATGGGTTTTTAATCATATTTCTCAACACCACCCTTTGATTTCTCCTCTTATTAAGAAGAGTATCATTGAAAAATATAATATTATGTATCAAGATGCAATGGTCAAAAGTGAAAGCAAAAATGAAAGATGGGATTGAACTTTGATTTGCTCAACAAAGTTAAACTTTGATAGAGCTACAAAGGGAAACCCTAGTACAACTAGTTGTGGTGATATTGTTAGGGATGATCAGGGGAAAATGTTAAAAGCTATAGCAATCCCATTTTCAACTCTAACAAACTTCTTAGGCAAAGCAATGGATCTTCTACATGGATTAAAATTGGCTAGTAGTATCAAGGCTAAGAGAATACAAATAGAAGGGGTTTCATTGGATATTTTAAATTTTCTAAATAAAATCTTTATTTCTTATTGAACCATTCAAAATGTTATCAAGGAAGAAAAAGTCTTTTGATTAAATTTTATAAACTATATATATCCTACTTGTTTAGAGAAGAAAATACACGTGTCAACTTTGTTGCAAACATGATAGTTAAAAAGGGAGTCATCTCGTCATGGAACCACATGATTGAGATCAATTATGAAACTAATGGGCTTATTGACCTTGATAAATTATCAAGCGAAATTGGAGTCCTTTCAATTATTTCTATTTAGAATGAAAGCTCACTTTGGAAAAAAAAATAAAAAAATTTGGAAGCATTTTAGCTAGAATAGTGTCATATAAAAAGATTCACATACTCTGTGGGTCATTTTAGTTTTATTTCTTCATGTAGAAGTTGATTTTCTTGAGAAATTTATAGAAAGTTTGTCTTCAAAGCTTTGATAAATAGAGGAAGCAAAAGGAAGTGTGGGATAACTTGGTTTAAGGGTGTGTCACTCCATATATGGATAAATAATGAAAATGGCAGAACCTGAAGTCACATATACGTTCTTGAAAGGCTGGAATAATTGAAAAGTTTACCTAGGTTGGAGGAAATTGCACCCCAATATGGTGGTAATGGAGGCCACAAGGCTCAATGACAATGTAAAAAAAAGTCTCATGTCCTAAAGTACTCTAACCTAGTAATTATGAAATTCCCCAAAGTAATAGATGGTAAGTTGGTTAAAGGGGAGGGTTGTATTAAGATAATTTTTCTTCTATTAAGCTATGTAAGAGGTATTTTCATAGTTCTTTTTTGGAATATATTTCTCTTGATGGATTTATCCTTTCTATCTACTATGCCCTTTGTCTATTACTATAAATGCATTAATGTTGAGTCCAAAAAAAACCATTATGCATGAGGGTTTTTCTAAGATGATATACAATTATGTCAGAAAAAAATCCATGACCTATTTTGAAAAAGTTGGTGGAACATAGTGGTACAATATTTGGTTCATCGGTAAAAGTGGGGAAGGGTAAAACGATTTTAGGGGGATAAACGTGGGATTCTCCTAGTTCTAATAAAAGGAAGATGGAAATAATCAATTATTTGAAGCTTTTCTTTGAAATTCAAGAAGAAAGTGAATATGAAGAAGAGAAAAAATTGATTTAGAGGTAAGGTAAAGTAGTGTTTGAAATAGAAAATTTGGATGAAGTTGAGATTTTTGAATCTTTGGAAAGAATGTTTTGAGCTAGTAATGTCCTAGGTTCCCCTGCCTCTCCCTATTCAGTTCAAAATGAAATAAGTTTTCCTATAAAAAAAAAAAAAATGTAGGAAACTTAGGACGAGATCATTACTCCAATGGTTGCCAAAGATAGATAAATTTAGACCCCTTAGAAAAATATGGATGAAGAGGAACCTAGAAAATCCATTAGGCTTGTAAACTATGATGAGTCAGTAAACTATGATGAGTTAGTAAACTATGATGAGTCAGTAAACTATGAAGAGGAACCTAGAAAATATCTTTAAAAGAGGATGAAGAGAATGAGAATAAATGTTTGTCTCATAGTCTAAAAATAATGAAAAAATTAGTAAGTCATTTTGGGAGGAAAAAGACCAAACAAGGATCTCAATGTTCCAAGTGATTGATGATGATGAGTTCAATGTCAAGCTAGATAAGAAAGATATCAATGATATATCCATTGACCCTCCTGATGGGATATTTTAAATAGCCAAAGTGGTTTTGCTCCACTCACTCAATCTAGACAAATGGACTTTTTATTCCATCAAAATTTTGAATTTAAAATACAGAGATCTTGAAAGAAAATTTGAGGAGATGTAGAATAAAATGGTTGAGAAAGTTCGAAAGAAGAAGGACAATGAGTAGAAAGGGAACCTAAAGATTATTGAAGAAATAATGAAGAAGATAGATAAAATGGAGAAAGTTAGTAGAGATGTGTTGATTAGATGTTGGGGCTTACTTGAAGCTATAATGGAGTATGAAATGGGTGATGGATAACTCAGAGTGGGATAACGAGGTGAAGCTTGTGCTTGAATTGAAGGAATCAAAAATGGAAGAGATGGATGGTTGACCTAGAAAGTAAAAATGTTTTGATACCAAGAATAAGTAGAAGAAAGAGATCCAAATTCACTAGAAAGACATCAAAGATATCACAAAGATTATCAAATGCATTCAACAAGAGTTGAAAGATAGGTGAGAAGAATTTAGGTCTAGTTACGCCAATTTTTAAAAATTATTTCTACTAGTTTTCTTACTAGATTTTTCTAGTTTATTCTTGTTGTGGTTGTGGGTGTATCTACTCATCATAATATTATTTCATCTTGGAAATTTTAAGCTTCAATCTTTAATAGAATAATTGGGGTTTTGGGTCCATTGTAAAAAGCCTATTTTACTGATTAATCAAAAACTATTTAAAAGGACTACTTAATATATTTTTTAGTGTTAATAGAAGGTAATAAATATCCTATTAATTGGGGGCCTAAATGGATGATCGAATTAGAACACTATAGATACAAAAAATCTCCTAGATGTCCAGTTTTTGTAATGAGAGATATAATAGCCTTTGATAAAGATAAGGTCATTATGGAAAGAAATATAGACTTAGTTATTTTGTGATGGGCTAGCATTGGCAATAATGATAATCCCCTTTGGATCAAACATCATGTCCATGGTTATGGTTACCAAAATCTTCACTTATTTTATCTGAATGATTTGGAATAAGTTAAATTTGTCCTCAACAAACAATTTAAAAATTGAAACATGAAGAAGAGAGTACAAAATAAATGGAAGATAGATAAAGAAATAATCCATGAAGGACTCAATTAAGAAGTCTAATAGGAGTAAATCATATTTGTTGATCACCACTAATGGTTGCATGTATTTCAATCTATCGTACTATTTTATTACGTATTTTTTGTCTATACCATGGTTCAAAAATTTATAAGTTTAAAAAAATTAAAAGTTGACAATAATATTATGACATCTAATATTTAAGAATAAATTAATGTACTATTTACTATAATAATGGATAAAATAAATATTATTTTAAAAATTTAGATTATTTATATGTTATTTATATATTCCTTTTAGGTTCAAATATGTAATGGTGTTTTTTATATAACATTTCTATGATAGACAAGTTAACCTAGCTTAAAATTTTAGCAATCAAATTATCATGTATGAAATAAGGTATCTAATAACTTGATATTTGTTTATGCCTTTACATTTTTTAAATACAAAAATAGACATTCTCTTAGAAAAAAATGAAATTACATTATTCTTTTGTTGAAGATTAATAGGGGTGAACTAACTAAAAGTTTTTTGAAATATTATCCCACAAAACTAACTTTATCATGTTAGCCAATCAATATTCCAAGTATATATAAGAATTTTTAATTGAATGAAAATCGGGTGATTAAATCTTGTTCTGTCACAATTAGACTTATTATTTAATTTAATTTAATTAAGGTATTTTCAATTTTGATGAAATATTTAGGGTACTAATATGAATGAATGAATCCTTGTCATCTTAGAGTAAGTTTAGTTGGGGACAAACTAATCTTTGATGGTTCCACTATGGGAAATTTAGGTTAAGTGGGTGGAGGTGTCTTTTTTAGGAACTAAAAGGAGGTTTTTTTTCCCTTTTTACATGGTAAATTTAGGGGTCCAAAGTGCTTATGTGGAGAAACTCTTTGCCCTTTTCTATGGTGTCATTATGTTGACTAGGAAAAATGCAAGAAAAGGAACTCATCGAAGGGGGTACCTTAAATGTGATCAACATTTTGAATGATTTGGGGTAAATAGGGTGGAATGGTAGAGATATGATTATTAAAATTAAACACTGATTAATAAACTTGGAGGAGTTGTCATTTCAATACATCTTTCGAGAGGATAATCATATTGTCAATAGATTGACAAGCATTGGTAATTTACGAAAGGGTTCAAAATTTGGGATTACCCTATATCCATCCCAATTGAACCATACAATGTCATTTTTCACTATCATGATCAAACAACACATTAATGATCTAGTGATTATTAATCATTTGTAAAAGCATGTTTATGAGTTGGAATGCCATTTTAGTTTTACAATTTAAAGTTGCTAAGAGAAAAATATTGATTTTTTTTGTTCTTGTTGTTTACGGGTCTATTCATTCTTGAAGTGATGTGTATTTCCCTTTTTCCCTTAAACACTAGGATGGGTGTTGACCCTTGTCAAATAGAGCCTATTGAATGGGTAGAATACCTCAAAGACAAGGAGCTCTAGGAGATCCTTGAGAAGGGCGGGATTGCTAATTACATAATATTCATGAAGGGTTATAATATGAAAAATTGTGGAGTCATGGGATAGTGGTAAGGTTTAGTGGACTTGGAGAAAGGTTCCTCTCCCACTAAAATGGACTAGACCCCATACAATTCATCAAAAAAATTATTTCTCTTTCACTGATTTCTAGTATGTAAATCCCCCCATCCCCCCAACCCCCCGCCCCCAACACACACATGGTAGATTTAAGTTACCAAAATAATCCAAGGGATTCTTGTGAGCCATCACTTGGTCAAGTTGCTACAAAAGATAATGGAACCATTGATTTGGATACTCTAACCCTCCACTCTGTAGATATGGCCTCTTGTTTACAATATGTTCAAAGTGGTTTCTATTTCAAATTCACATTTCTCACAAGGAAGTTAATAGACTAAAGGATATTGTGGAAGAAGAGAGAAAGGATGTAGACTAGACCGTTGATCATAGGGATGAGGTTTGGTGGTACTTATGGAGCTAGGAGATAAGATAAATATCTAGGAGAAGAAAGAAGAATAGGTGGAGGACATCAAGAACAAAATTCCTCCTAAAACATAGAAGAATGAAGTACCAAAAGCTTTAGTGTCTATTAATAAGGTGTAGGTCCACCTAGGAGAGAAAATTAACAATTTTTCCTATGATAGCATCCATGCCTAAACTAAGATCAAATGGGCGATTGGGATTATGAAGGCTCGACTATAAGAGAGAGTATAAAGGATAAATGGAAGGAGGAGACTATAATAAAGGGGGAAGGTCAGAAAAAGACTTCCTAGAGGTGAAGAGAGTTCAAGCTTGATCAACACAAGTTATCCTTCCTAGACTAACCAAAAGAACTACAAACTTGGTTTGTTTTCTCGTGTTCTAGTGTTGGTTGTTGATGTTCTTTCTACTAGGTGGTTGATGGTTCATGTAGTCTAGTGCTTGGTTGTGGTTGTTGGGTTGGTGTGACATGCTCCTTTTAGTTATTAAATTTTTACATTTCATGCTTTTAGGTGGTGGCATTTTAGTCCATGTTAAAACTTTTTTTCTTTTAGTTGATGGTGGTTTCATCCATCTTGAAACTCTTTAAGCTACCTTCGATTTTGTTTTTAACCAACCTTGTTCACTTTATATATTTTCCTTTCTTTTATTTTTAGTTGCTAGTTTGGTTGATATTTTTTTGTTGGTTGACTACTTATGATCTTATGGCCTATTTGTTCTAGACTTAATGTCAATTTATGTTTATTGGTTCAAGCCCTTACTACTTCAATTAATCAAAACTTTACTTGGGTACAATATATTATCCTTTCTTTTTAAGATTCATCTTTTTATTTGGTGATACTTTGTCTATTATCCATTTTCCTTTTCATCATGGTATGAAGTATTCCAATTAGTATTTACAGGAAATACCTAAGTCTATTACTAACCTTTGCTAAATAAATAATGCATGGTGACCTTTTTCCTATAGATTTTTTTCATCATCTCTTTTCACTACATCCTCCATTCAGCTTAGGTTGGTTTTGTTCCTTTTTTTTAAATTTGATTACTTTCTAATTTTCTTTGACATTTTGTCAAGATTTGGTCTATTCTTATTATTAGTATATTAGACCTTTGATAGTCTTTTTCATCTCTTTGAGAAAGATTATAATGTTCCATAGCTCAACAAGAAGAAGTTCTTTCCTTCTTTTTATTTTAATATTTATTTTACCTTCACATTAATACTTTGTTCTTCTCAGCTAGTATATTCCTTGTCATATGGCTCTATGGATTTTTCTTTTTCTACTCAGTAGTCTAGAATTTTTTAACAATGTTTAAACTTTAATAAATTAACTCATTTGTTTGAGATATTAAGGATTTGATAATATTTTAGCACAAATCTAGTAAGATATTTCTAGGTTGCAATACTTCAAATGGTAGATTTAACTATAAGTTTAAAGTAAACATGTTATTGGATTTATTATATGGTTAAAAATTTCCATAAAAAACATGTTTTCTAATCCAAGGTATGAATTTCAAAAATTTCCTTGCACATTAAGATTTAAAAATTTTATCATTAATTGTCTCAACTTTATATTCTATATCAGATTGGCTAATTTTAAGTCTAGATATTGCAAAAAAAAAAAAAATTGAAATATATCTATCAATGATGGCAACCATAGTTGAGGATATACGAGGGTTATAAGTAAAGATTATGTGTCATAGAGGACATTCAAACCTATTTTTTCCAAATCTCACTTCTCCATTAAAACTTGGTTTTAAGTTTTTTTAATAAAAAATCCTTTTATGGATCTCACAATCAACATGATTGATATAAATATCATAGTGTTTGTATTAGTTGTAACATGTTATAATTTTAAAATATTAAAACTAGGTATTTTAACATTTGAGAATATTCTACTCCAAACAAAGAAAAGAAGATATAAATCATATTAAAAAAGATTAAATTTTTGTTATTTATAACTAGAGGAGAGAGTCCTCTTCAACCATATGTAACTTTTTATCTAAAATATGTAGAGGTTAGATGAAAATTTTGATGGGAAGAAAAAGTTATTTATTTATAATAAGTTTTAATTTAATTACATACAAAAAAGGAAATACATATCAAAATCTAGTATTTATTTTTTCTAGTCACTATAACACAATTTGAAGTTAGAGAAAACCAAATTATTTGCATATAATTGTTTGATGGGAACTATAGCCCATATTTTTCGTAATAAAAAATTAACATGAAAAATAAAAAAAATGAATAATTTCTTCTTCATTTAAAATAAATAAATTATATTCATAAACATCATCCAATGTTACATATTTCATATTACAAATAAAAAAATCACTTTTATGTCATTAAAGTTAAACACTTTGTTTGTTGTCTATTTTTATCTTTTTAAAGGTAGAACACAAATTTATCCTTTTACCCAATAGGGATTAATATATCACCATCAAAAGGATAATTGAACTAGGAGATCAATCAAGAATGATGAAATTAAATAAGATTTTAAAAAGAAGTGACATCTTTCCACATTTAATAAAGAGAAAGTGTATATTATGTAAACTATATTCATGTGATGAAAGTTATGTCTACTTAAAGTCCTTTTTAAATTAACAAGAGTAATTTTTATTAACTTAAATAGAACATAGATATAATAATTTTAGAAATTAATAAAGTGTTTTTACAATAACCTTTTAGCAATAAATACACACACATATATTTTGTTTATTTATTCTTTATTATTTCATTACTTTTTTATTTATTTATTAAAATGTAGCCAAAATGGGGGCTGACACATAATAGAAAGAAAAAGTAGGCTAAAAATTAGCTGAGAATCAGTACTTAAAGATTAACCAACCCCTTCCTTAATATCAAAAAACCCCAAACAAAAAGTTCTTTTAAAACTCTTCTAATAACTATGAAATTGTACACATAATACATATGAATAGCCCAATGATTCATAGTGGCCATTAATAAATTCCATTAATATTAAAAAAATATTCCCCATGGGAAGAAATGAAATGATCTATTATACCAAAAAGAATAAAAGAAAATAAAAAAGGAGTTAACTCTCATTTTTTTGATTCCTTAGTTTATCTAGAAGCAGGCACAACCAATCATCCATTAGGAAGTCATACAATGAATAGGACATCTCCAGATCTTTGGCAACAATTATATTTTTGTTGTTCATCAAAAAGAGGTAAAAGAGTAGTGGATTTTGAATCCATCACTCACGCAGAGAAATTAGAAACCATGTAAAATTTATCTTCTAGGTCCTCATTCCTCTTTATTAGGCTAGTGATGAATTCCTCCATCTTAGCAATATTTGGGTTACCTTAAGATTTTTCATCTTTCCCAATAGGGTATGTGCAAGATCATGGTCAAACAAACTATACCCTTAAGTGATAATGAAAAATTAGAAAATTAGGGTTATGTCAACTTGACGTATAATTTTCAACTTGTTATGAACATTCTATCAAAAGGTTGAGAGAAAGGAATCTCTAGGAAATTGAATATAGTTTCTAAACTAATAAGCCTTATTTGAAAATAAAATAAAATTGATTGGTCAGAATTTTTAATTTTCATGGTATAGTACAAAATGTTCAGGACAAAAATAAGAAGTAGATGTATGTCTAGCCACCATAATAAAAATAAAATGATAACAATTTTAATAAGATTATATATATAAGAAGTAGACTTGCTAATAGTGGCATGTTGTGATGGTTAATTTGTTGAGTTGTTATCCTTGCCACCAAGGTTCAAATCTAATGGGGATGAGGTCTCCCATTTCTGTTCTCACTAGTTCATAGCTCTAGGTCAAAGTGTTTACCCCTCTTTAAAAAACAAAAAAGTAGACTCATACATGGATGTGACACTTATTTTTGGGTATTTTAATTCTAAATAAATAATTAATCATGAATTTTCTATTATTGTATTTTTGGAATAAAAAAACTCTTGCCTCTAACTACCTTAACTAATTAAAATCTCTACAAAATTTAATTTTCCTTTTTTTTTTCCGTTATAGTAGAAGAAGCATAGAATGTGATGCATCTTTTTGATTTCAAAAGTGTTGTACCATTTGAAAGTTATAGGTTTTTCAATCAGTGTGTTAATAAACACTTTATATGTAACTCCATTAGAACATAAGTACTAATTACTTATTGAACTAGTAATTTGATAGGAATTACATTTATGGAAAGCTAAGATAATTCTTAAGAAACCCTTTTTGTTTCATCAAATTTGGGTGGAAAAAGTTTCCAGATACATGGTTGAAGTAAAAAACACACAAGAATAGGCCAAATACACATTTTTTGCTATGTTTTTAAAGTTGATCACATAGGGTTGGTATCCAAAGATATACTAGGCATATAAAGATATTAATTTTTTTTTTTGGTATCAAGACAAGTGGGAAAAAATTTGAAATAGATTTTGAAATGCTTTGAAGTACATATCAAAACTAAATATTTTTTAGATCACCACTTTTTTGTACACCATGATCTTTCATATACCCTATATTTCTTTCATCCTTTTGTATATCAACTCAAGCCATTTTCTTATCTTTATGCTCAACAAAGAAGCCCCTTGAATCCAACTACACAAAATAACAACCCTATTAGATGAAGTAATTATTCCCTACTCACCCACAACCCCACCTTTCCCAGAATCTAGAGTATTGGTCTTTGTTTTAAAAGTGCTAGACACCCGAAAGGGTATAGGGCTATCTGATTCCCCCCCAACCACCAACCCATGCATGACTTCCTCATTCTTACCCTCACTACTAGTCTCCTCCTCCTCTTGTTCCCCATTATTCCTCATAGTGGATTTCCTTTTAGGTCTAGGGCCAGTCTTCTTCCTAGAATTAATTGATTCAAAATTATCAGGTTTTAGCAGTGAAAGAGTGGCCAAGGGATTATTTTATCTATGCTTTTTCCTATAATATTAATAGACTTCCTAGTAGTATTACATGTTCTTTCAACATCTAGGACCTCACTTTTTTCCATTTTTATCTTCCTAGCACTTTCAATGGGCATGTTATTGCTCTAGTTTTTGGTGGATGGGGATGAAGTTTGGGCCACTTTAGTAATTTTAAAGGGACAAGGGATTGGGATTAGAATATCTGGACGAAGGCCTTTATAAAATTTGTGTAGGAAATAAAGTTAAGCCTTGGAGATACACAGTGTAGTTTTTACCCTCTTATTTCTTCTTTTGAATATGCCACACACAATCTTACATTTAATGCTATAACATTTGTAAGGAAAGGAGATGCATTCCCTATTCCTAAAGTGGTTAAGGATGGGGAATAATGGTAACACACCTTAACTCTTCCTTCCATGGTTATATACCTCATTATAACATAGAAAACCATGCCCTATGGTCTAGGTAACTTTATGCAAGAATATCGACCATGGAAACAAATTGGCAATTAAATTCTCTAGTCACATTTGTTAGTTTTTTCCCTAAGCTATTTACTTTTTTCTTGAAAATATTTTAAAATATAATTTTGAGTCCATTCAAATTTTATTTTATTCTTTAATATAAATATCACTTACATGAAATCCATTTTTATATTTTGATTATAGATTCTACACACACACACACACACACACACACACACACACACATGTATATATATATATATATATATAAACATATGTATATACATATGTATATATATGTATATATATACATATATATATACACATGTATATAGATATGTATATACATATGTATCTATATATACATATCTATATACATATGTATGTATATATGTATATATATACATATACATATATATATATATATCTGTGTGTGTGTGTGTATATACATATCTATATATATAGATATGTATATATATGTATATATGTACACACACACACACATATATATATATATATATATATATATATATATATATATATATATATATATATGTCTATATACATATATATATATATATAGATATGTATATATATATAGATATGTATATATACATATATATATACATATACATATATATATAGATATATATATATGTATATATACATATGTGTGTGTGTGTGTGTGTAAAATATCGCACAACTTTTAACAATACTTTTACCATACTATATTATCTCTCACATAACCTTGTTTTTAAAATATGTTTCCAAATAGAATTCCAAATAATTACATGTATTATCCAACATGCAAGTTTCTTCAATTTATTTGTCTTTATAGATACATGTTTTCTATTGAAGTTGATGAAAGATCAACCCCACATCTCCCAAGAATTATGTGTATTCAAATACTTGTCAAAGAAAGAGAGGAGCAAAAGCTATGGAGGTTGGAATTCCCATATCCATATATGAGACATTCTTGATGATAAAACAAGAAATATTTTTTTAGGATATTGCTATCAAGATTTAACTTTGTGATTTTGAGTCAAACTCATTGACCCATGTTTCATGAGAAGTGATTCAACATGAATCTATCTCTAATGAGAATAAATGGAACACTTAGAATTCATTGGATCTAGGTGATGCTCATAGGGGTCAAGCATCGGGACTTCCTGGAAGGTCACCCATCCCAGTACTACTCCATCCTGAGTGAGCTTAACTATATAGTTTCTTGCATAGTTAAACCCAAAGCTTGCAAACCCATTTTCAAAACCCTCATAAACTATTTTGCCTTATGAACCATTCATTAGAAATCCCCTTAAGCTCATCAATTGATAAGTAGGAGATAATTTAGAGCAAGTCAAATTAGGATATTGGTATTAGGATATAACTGTGTGATTTTGAGTCAAACTCATTGACCCAATTTTCATGAGTAGTGATTCAACATGAATGCATCTCTCATGATAATAAATGGAATAATTATCACTCATTAGATCTAGGTGATGCTCATAGGAGTGAAACACTGGGATTTCCTAGGAGCTCACCCATCCTAGTACTACTATAGCCTAAGTGCACTTAATGATAGAGTTTCCTCCATAGCTAAACCCAAAGCCTGCAACCCCATTTGAAAAACCTTGGAAATTGGGTGCAAGCTTTAAGTTTAACTTTGGAGGAAACTTTGAAATTAAGCATGCTCTACTTGGAGTAGTACTAGGATGGGTGAACCCCTAGGAAGTCCCGATGCTTCACCCCTATGAGCATTACCTAGATCCAATGAGTGTTAAGTGTTCCATTTATTCTCATGAGAGATGGATTCATGTTGAATCACTACTCATTAAAATTGGGTGAATGAGTTTGACTCAAAATTACAAATTGAATCATGATAGTAATATTCTAATTTGACTTATTGTTGAAATTATCTCCTACTTATCAATTGATGAGCTCAAGGGGCTTTATAATGAATGGTTCTTAAGGCACAACACTTGGAGAAATGTTTGAAAATGTGGTTGCAAGCTTTGGGTTTAACTATAGAGGAAACTTTGTAGTTAAGCATGCTCAGGTTGGAATAGTACTAGGATGGGTGACCTCCCAGGAAGTCTCGGTACTTCACCCCTATGAGCATCACCTAGATCTAATGAATTCTAAGTATTCCATTTATTCTCATGAGATATGGATTTGTGTTGAATCACTACTCATGAAACATGGATCAATGAGTTTGACTCAAAATCACACAGTTAAATCCTAATAGCAATACCTTAATTTGAATTGCTATGGAAATTATCTCCTACTTATCAATAGATGAGCTTTAGGGACTTTCTAATGAATGTTTCATAAGGCACAAAACTTTGTGAAGCTTTTTCTTTGGGTTTAACTATGTAGGAAACTTTGTTGTTAAGCACACTCAGACTGGAGTAGTACTAGGATGGGTCACCTCCCAAGAAGTCTTGGTGTTTCAACCCTATGGGAATCACCTAGATCCAATGACTTCTAAGTGTTCCATTTATGGTCATGAGATCAGGATTCATGTTAAATCACTACTCATGAAATTTGGGTCAATCAGTTTGACTCAAAGTCACACAGTTAAATCTTGATAGCAATATCCTAATTTGACTTGCTATGGAAATTACAACCTACTTATCAATTGATGAGCTTAAGGGGATTTCTAATGAATGGTTCATAAGGAATAATACTTGGTAAAGGTTTTTCAAATGGGGTTGCAAGCTTTGGGTTTAACTATGGAGGAAACTTTGTAATTAAGTGGGCTCAGGCTGGAGTAGTAATCGGATGGGTGACCTCCCAGGATGTCCTGGTGCTTCACCCCAATGAGCATCACCTAGATCCAATGAATGCTAACTATTCCATTTATTCTTGTGAGAGATGGATTCATGTCAAATCACTACTCATGAAACTTGGGTCAATGAGTTTGACTCAAAATACACAATTAAATCATGATGGCAATATCCTAATTTGACTTGCCATGGAAATTATCTCCTACTTATCAATTGATGAACTTAAGGGGCTTTCTAATGAGTGGTTCATAAGGAAAAACACTTGGTGAAGGTTTTGAAAATGGGGTTGCACACTTTGGGTTTAACAATGGAGGAGACTCTGTAGTTAAGGGTCCATTTGCTTTGCGGAATTTAAAAGACACAGATTTCTACAAACCTTGGTTTACCCAAATCAAGGTTTTGCAAATCTTCATTCCAATTTTTGGTATTTCACTTGAACTATTTATTTGACTCAAAATATACCTATGAAGGAACATTTTTATGTGTTAGCTTGAGGTTGAAGGAAATTTTCAAAAAGTAGTCCATTCTATTATTTTTGAAAAGCCAATTCCTATCATCTTCTAGGAACCAAATGGACCCTAAGCACACTTAGGCTGGAGTAGTACTGGGATAGCATCACCTAGATCCAATGAGTGCTAAGTGTTTTATACATTCTCATGAGAGATGGATTCATGTTGAATCACTACTCATGAAACTTGGGTCAATGAGGTTGACTCAAAATCACACAGTTAAATCTTGATAGCAATATATTAATTTGACATGTTGTGGAAATGATCTCCTACCTATTAATTGATCAGCTTAAGGGGATTTCTAATGAATGGTTCATAAGTCACAACACTAGGTGAAGCTCTTGTAAATGGGGTTGCAAGCTTTGGGTTTAACTGTGGAGGAAACTTTGTAGTTAAGTGTGCTCAGGCCAGAGTAGTAATGGGATGGGTGACCTCTAGAGAAGTCTTGGTTCTTCATCCCTATGAGAATCTCCTAGATCCAATGAATTCTTAGTGTTCCATTTACTATCATGAGATATGGATTCATGTTGAATCACTACTCATGAAACTTGGGTTAATGATTTTGACTCAAAATCACGCAGGTAAATCTTGAGAAAAATATCCTAATTTGAATTGTTGTGGAAATAATCACCTACTTATCAATTGATGAGCTTAAGGGGTTTTATAATTAATGTTTCATAAGGTACAAAACTTGGTGAAGTTTTTTCAAATGGGGTTGAAAGCTTTGGGTTTAACTATGGAGGAAACTTTGTAGTTGAGTGTGCTCAAGCTACAGTAGTACTGGGATAGGTGACCTCTGGAGACATCCTAGTGCTTCACCCCTATGAGAATCACATAGATCCAATGAGTGTTAAGTGTTTCATTTATTCTCATGAGAGATGGATTCATGTTGAATCATTACTCATGAAACTTGGGTCAATGAGTTTGACTCAAAATCACACAGTGAAATCCTAATAGTAGTATCCTAATTTGACTTGATGTGGAAACTGTCTCCTACCTATCAATTGATGAGCTTAAGAGGCTTTCTAATGAATGGTTCGTAAGGAAAAAAAACTTGGTGAAGGTTTTACAAATTTTGTTCGAAGCTTTGGGTTTAACTATGCATGAAACTTTGTAGTGAAGCATACTCATGCTGGAGTAGTACTAGGATGGGTGACCTGCCAAAAAGTCACGATGCTTCACCCCTATGAGCATCACCTAGATCCAATGAGTGATAAGTGTTACATCTATTCTCATGCAAGATGGATTCATGTTTAATCACTACTCATGAAACCTTTTTCAATGATTTTGACTCAAAATCATATAGTTAAATCCTGATCGCAATATCCAAATTTGACTTGCTATGGAAATTATGTCCTAGCTATAAATTGATGAGCTTAAAGGGATTTCTAATGAATGGTTCATAAGGCACAACACTTGGAAATTTTTTTGCAAATGTCAATGCAAGCTTTGGGCTTAACTATGCATGAAACTTTGTAGTCAAGTGTGCTTAGGCCCGAGTAGTACTGGGATGGGTGTCCTCCTAAGAAGTCACTGTGCTTCACCACTATGAGCATCACCTAGGTCTAATGAGTGCTAAGTGTTATATTTATTCCCATTAGAGATGGATTCATGTTGAATCACTACTAATGAAACTTGGGTCAATGAGTTTGATTCAAAATCACATAGTTAAATTGTGATAGCAATATCCTAATTTGACTTGCTATGGAAATTATCAATGGATGAGCTTAAGGGGCTTTCTAATGATGGTTCATAAGGCACACCACTTGGTGAAGGTTTTTCAAATGGGGTTACAACATTTGGATTTCCTCCAAGGTCAAACCCAAAGGTTGCAACCCAATTTCCAAGGTTTTGCAAATGGGTTTGCAAGCTTTGGGTTTAACTATGGAAGAAACTATGTAGTTAAGTGTGCTTAAGCTATAGTATTACTGGGATGGGTGAGCTCCCAAGAAATTGTAGTGCTTCACCCCTATGAGCATCACCTAGATCCAATGATTGATAAGTGTTCTAGTTATTCTCATGGGAGATGGATTCTATTGAATCACTACTCATGAAACTTGTTTCAATGAGTCTGACTCAAAATCACACAGTTGAATCCTGATAGCAATATCCTAATTTGACTTTCTATGGAAATTATCTCCTACCTATCAAGTGATGAAATTAAGGGGCTTTCTAATTAATGGCTCATAAGGCGCAACACTTGGTGAAGCTTTTGAAAATGGGGTTGCAAGGTTTGGTTTTCACTATGCATGAAGCTCTATAGTCAAGCGTGCTCAGGCTAGAGTAGTA
Organism: Cupressus sempervirens; assembly: GCA_028749045.1. Taxonomy (NCBI): domain Eukaryota; kingdom Viridiplantae; phylum Streptophyta; class Pinopsida; order Cupressales; family Cupressaceae; genus Cupressus; species Cupressus sempervirens. Next base: position 406,404,872 of record CM053783.1, on the reverse strand, counting down.
CTAGGATGGGTGACCTCTCGCAAAGTTACGGTGTTTCACTACTATGACCATCATCTAGTTCCAATGAGTGCTAAGTTTCCATTTATTCTCATGAGACATGGATTCATGTTGAATAACTACTCATGAAACTTGGGTCAATGAGTTTGACTCAAAATCAAACAGTCAAATCCTGAGAACAATATCCTAATTTGATTTGTTGTGGAAATTACTTCCTAATTATCAATTTTTGAGATTAAGGGGCTTTCTAATGAATGGTTCATAATTCACACCACTTGTTGAAGGTTTTTCAAATTGGGAAGCAACATTTGGATTTAACTATGGAGGAATCTCTATATTTAAGCGTGTTTAGGTTGCAGTAGTACTGGCATGGGTGACCTCTCGAGGAGTCCTGGTGGTTCACCCATATGAGCATCAGCTAGATCCAATGGGTGCTAAGTGTTCCATTCATTCTCATGAGAGATGGATTCATGTTAAATCACTACTCATGAAACTTGGGTCAATGAGTTTGACTCAAAATCACATAGTTAAGCCCTATTAGCAATATCCTAATTTAACTTGCTGAAGAAATTATCTCCTACTTATCACTTGATGAGCTTAAGGTGCTTTCTAATGAATGGTTCATAAGAGACAATAGTTGGTGAAGGTTTTACAAATGGGGTTGCAAGTTTTGGGTTTAACTATGGAGGAAATTATATAGTTAAGTGCACTCAAAATGGAGTAGTACTGGGATGGGTGACCTCCTTGGAAGTCCTAGTGCTTCACCCCTTTGATCATCATCTAGATCCAATGAGCGCTAAGTGTTCCATTTATTCTCATGAGAGATAGATTCATGTTGAATCACTACTCATTAAACTTGGGTCAATGAGTTTGACTCAAAATCACATAGTTAAAATGTGATAGCAATATCCTAATTTGACTTGCCGTGGAAATATATATTATCAAAAGTCAATGAATTTTATTATTAGAAAGAGAGATCCTTCTTATAAAGGATTTTAAAATCCTAGGAGGTGTGTAACCTAGGGTCCATGATAATAATTAATGAAAGAATTAGTTACGATATGCCTAAAGTTTAAGTTAAGTAAACTAGATATAATAAGTAACTTAATCATTAAATTAAAACTATTTAATTAATAGGGCAATATATTTTTTCTCTAACACCCCACGTTAAGATAAAGTTGGGGAGTAGACAAAAACCTAGAAACTACTATTGAAAGAAAATTTGAGTCCTGGCAACAAAGCTTGATGAGGTATCAAAGCATAACCAAATCTCCAAATATAGGACAAATAGAGAAAACCACAAGGGAAGAACCCTAGTCCAAAAAGAGATGGAAATAATGTTGAAAAGAACTAGTGAAGGACTAAAGAAACCTATAAACAAGTGAAAATCCTAGAAGATAAGAATGAAAGATGATCATGAAGAACATCTATGGAACATGTAGAAGATGCAAAGCTCTATCAAAATCAATTGTTGATCTAAAGAACCTCCACTGAAACTAGGTAGAGAAGACTATAATCTACATGGAATCAAGAGGTACACAGAGGCAAAAAATTGAACTCAGAGTTAAAGATGACATGAAATACCAAAGACTAAAAAATGATCAATTGAACATGGAATGCTACAACAAAATTAGGAATGAAAAGAAGAGTATCTATATGGTAAATGATCCATCTCACCAAAATGTAGAAGTACCCAACCACACAATCCACCTAGTACATAGGAATAAAATATAAATATGTAGCTCACTCTATTGAACCAAGGAAGCATGAGAAACAATATAAGAATGCCTTATAATGCACAAAGGAATACATATGTGTGTAATGAGGTGATTAATCAAAGACACATAATGAGGCTAATGTTATAGAAGGGAAACTCACTAGACAAAGGAAGATGGAAAAAATGCAAAAACATAAACTCCCAATGGCACTTTAATCGAAGTAGTGTACTTAGAATAAGGCACAAGATATGGTGACTCTTAGGAATAAAATAATCTATATGAGTGTTCTATGTTGACACTACTTGAATAAGAAGGCACAATGAGGAAAAAATAATTGAAATAAAAGTACAGATGCAATATGGCTCTTTATCTTAGTGTGTTTGCAAAAATGAAAAAATGAAAAATAATGAATAGAATGTTCTTGGAGAAAAATATGGAAAAATAACTAGCATCACTAGAAAGAGATTTGAAAGACATTTCTAATGATATGAAGAATTCCCAAATCGTAGAACAGATGCTCAAGGTTTGTCTCTAGGAGTGAAAAACTATGTACCCCTAAATTTAACAACAAAAAAATCTATAAAAGATGTATCATAATAGAAAAATACGTATACCACTATAATGGCCTCAAAGCCAGATTTATGGCTATATCTCATTTTTGGAAAGTGGAGTTTGTATTCTTGAGATATGAGAAAAAAATAGAAGGTAGGTCCAATCAAAGCCTAAAGGGAAAACATGAACATTGATGCAATTCTAACATCAACATGTGATGAGCTTAATTTTGACAGTCAAACAGTCATCAAGGAAAAAAAAAGGCCTGAAAAATGACCCCTACCAGAGATAATTTTCAGATCAAAGAGCTTGTATTGGAAGAAAAATTTGGTGGCCAATAATAATGGCATGTGTCATAAAAAAAATTTGTGATAATATTTCCAAACTATGAAAAATCACCATTCAAATCCCAATGGGTATTCACCAACATGCCACTACAGAAGTAGAGGCATCCCACAAAAAAATATGGGTCAAGGGGAAGAAAATGCTTTGAACATGCTAAAAGACCACCATTCAAGACAAAATCATTTGATCCAAGAGAAGAACCCACCTTTCATACCACCAAAACCACCTCCAATGAAATCTAGTGGATTACAATAAATATGACCAATGAATGTGGAGGTCTAATATGCCCAATGGAGTACAATCAACAAAAAAATCCATTCTATCCAAAAGAAGAACCCACCTTTCATGCCACCAAAACCACCTCTAATGCAATCTAGTAGATGACAATAAATATGACCAATGCATGTGGAGGTCTAATATGCCCAATGGAGTATAATTAAAAAAAAAACCGCACCCATTCTTCATGAATGGAGTCCCAAAAAAAACATGCCAAAGGTGGGCACATTTGCAATCACCAAAAATCACAAAGCCAAAAAGATGCATTGCAGGTCAAAATTCGAGAATTGTTTATTTGGCAAATAGAATTTCCAAATATGGTAAAAAATGGTCCATGTGGAAATGTGGGTGGGACCTATCAAAAGTTTCTCACAAAATAAACATTGATCTCCATTACAAAATATTGGCACCAAATGTTCTCTTCTAAGGGTATCACTAGCATGGACCAAAGAAACATTCTACACATGGGGGTAAAAGTTGGCTATAGGGGTGCAGGCCCAAATAGCTCCATGATTTAATAAACACCTCCCCTTACACTATAACATGCGTGACTTCATAAGACAGTGCCCAATACCATGAGAGCCACAAGAAGTTGCAGGGGCCAAAATATTGATTGAAAATTTTTGAGGGAATAATAGCCACTAGATTTGGAGGGAACAATCACTACCCAAAGCTGAAAACATTGTCAACATTGATAGGTCACCAAGTCCAAGGCACTAGAAGTGCACATCATCTATAAAGAGACACCCGATACAATCTACCACCCAAAATTCCTCCTCATGCACAAAAGAAACACGAGCTTTTGCTAAAATAAATTAGATACAAGGTCTGATCAGAAGCCCAAGAAAGGATGGAGGACAACATGCACAAGACTCCAAAAAGGCATGCATAGAACCAAAATCATATGGTTCGCCTTCCAACAGAAACCTAACAAACAATGATATTGCATCGTAAAAACTAAATTAACCATATGCAGATAAATTTGTGTAGATTATGTTTAATCAAATAAATTTTTTGATTTAAAAAAATCATTCTCAATTTTTGAGCAAAGGTATAAGGACTTGGGCTAAATACAAATTGCCTCACATTTCAACAATGTCCAAACTAGATTTATTTTATATGGAAATGGGGTTTTTTTAGCTTTTTGAACTGAACAATAATGTATGTTTGTGCTTTACTAGCTAAGTAGTTTTGATTGAAACTGGGGTTGACCTTTAAGTGTTTATTTTAGTTTATATAACTTGTCATATATATATATATATATATATATATAATTTTTTATTTTTTTTCATTTTTAACATTGAAATCCAATAAGATAATTCACAATTAAATTGGGAGTGAGGAAATATTTTGCAACCTTCTATTTTCAAAATTTTGAAGAAGAATTTGCAACATGCGAAATAAAGGTAAAAGAGAAAGTAAATATGCACAAAGAAGAACTTGTGAACAAGAAGATGAAAATCGTCAAAAAACTTTAGGAAGATACTATAGGAGGAAAGGTACACATGTGCAATCTTTTTTTCTAATGAATATTTAACATATAATGTATAATATTATT
>CM053783.1:406392926-406395426 GCA_028749045.1 Cupressus sempervirens | reverse complement strand
CTCAAGTTACAATAGTTGGGCTGGCTTTGTGAATAATGATGAAATTTATATTTTAGTCAACTCGAGTAATTTATGATTTGGATTGGTATATATGTAATGCATTATATCCTATCCAAATATGAATGAAAAGAGATGTGATGAGAAGAAGTATGAATTAAAGAAGGCTACAATCAATATGAGGGAAAACACAAATTTATCTATTACAATCAAGTAATCATTCCATTTTAAGGAATCTCAACCAGCAAATTAGAGTTGTAGATCATAGATTAGCCACTAGTTCACCTTAACATGTGTATTAATCAAATCCTTTAACAGGTTAGACTTAACAGTCTTTGCTAAATCACTTAACCAAGTGCATACTTCATTTTATGTCTGTAAATCCTTTAACATTGTGGACCTCATAGTACTTATTCTTCCAAATAGGGAAGATCACTAGAAGTTTCAATTGTAAGCCTTAATAGGTTAAATTTATATAGCAGTACTAAATCCCATGGGTATAATCCCCACTTGAGTTTTATTCTCTAATTGGAAGGTTTCTAGGTCACCTCATCTTGAGTCAAAGTGTTATGAGTGTTTATTTTCTTTCATTCTTTCATCCACATATAACTAGATAAGAATATTATGTGGAGGATTAATTGATAAAATTAGATAAAGTTTTATTCATTCATTATTCACTCCTCTGCTCTTAATAACCTTTCCTACCTTATATTTCCAACAGAAGGTATCAGAGCATTCAAATTCTCACATTAGATGTTTGATGGCTTGAGACAAGATTAGAGGAAAAGGAGGTATATAGGCTAGATAAAGCTATTAAAAATGAAAATTTGGATCTTGAATTAGCTATTTGGAAACTAAAGAAAGAAAAAGAGCAACTCTCTCAATCATTGAAAAGAAAGAAAGATCTTATAGTACAAATGAATGACTATCTGTACAGTTAGGAAAGAATTGATGACATATATCTAGAAAGAAATTCAAATGAAGTTGATGAAGCAATAAAAGACCTATTACAAAAGAATTCCAATCTTTAAGAAGAAGCCATAAATGTGTAAAGAAAATAAGAAATCTAATCAATTAGATTACATGAAGTCATGGAAGAAAAAGACAAAACCAAAGAAGAGATAGAAGAAAAGAACAATGAATTTCAATAATTATAGCTTCAGCAAGAAGACTTCATTGATAAAATCACTAATGGAAATGAAGAGCTTATGAATTAGATGTAGTGAAAGGTAAGAAAATCCCCAATGGAGATGTCTTATCTCCTAGCAAACAATCACATGGTGAAAAATAAACAATAGCACAAGATCTAATACCAATTCACAACTCTTTATCAATAAACAACTGATTACATGCAATGTGGCACACTGAAAGGCATTCCTAGTTATGGCCAAATACAAAAGAAATTACAAAATTTCTACAAGATCCCTCAATATCCAATTCAAATCCTACCTAGCCTAGATCTATAACACAACAACAATCTAGTAGAAACCTCCAAGATCTATACTTGTGCTTGCAAGCCACAAAGCAACCTCATTGCTTATAAACCCTAGCAACTAGTTCTTCTCACAAAATCCAATTTCACATTTTGAATTGAATCTATTCTCTCCATATCCCCCACTTAGCTGAATTTCCTTCTTCCTATTTCTTAAGACACTACCCAAGCCCTCCTTAAATAGTTGGCTAAGCCACAAGTCGGCTAGTCAAGTATTCAATTTTAGTATAGGTCCACCTTGGAAGAGTAAACCAAAACTATAAAAAAAATGATAAAAACTAAATGACACATTATATTTAGGTCCACACATGAACCAATAACATGTCTCTCTCTTAACAAGATCCCATTTCATTATACGAAATAGTGCAAGACAAAAGCTCCACATGTTTCATGTGAAATTGGTCAAAAATTGATACCCAAGAAAAATAACGATATCACCTCACTCTGATTGAGTAAACACTTTTTCTCTTAACTCAAGATAGAATTTTAGCTCTTGTACAACTCATTAAGTTTGCAAAGTCTAATTCCTCAAGGATAACTGCACATCCATCTTGAAAGTCACAAACAAAAACCCATAGTGAAAACTGACAAAAAATTGATTTCCCATGAGAATGGTCATATATCCCAACTCATAATGAATTAGGACTTTATCCTTGGATCACAGATATTAGTCTGGGAAAAATTAGTTACATGACCTATAATAGGCACCCAGAAGCAAGAAAATGCAGCTCCTGCCATGAGGTAAAACAACTCTAACTTCAACATGATCATTCTAATCTCTATGCACTTATGAGGAAGGGTTCCCCAATGTATCTCCAATAAATCCCTAACCATGAAAATAATAATTCCACCAAAATCCAAGCTCATTGCTCCTGCATCATACTCCCCAGGTAAATACAAAAGTATGTCCCATGCTTTGATGTCCAAAGAAAGATCTGCAACCAACTCCATCTTTACACAACACTTCCACTCCATTAAAGAGAATAGGAAAAATATGAAAATCAACCATCT